>NDGN011167847.1:0-24244 GCA_002564285.1 Tympanoctomys barrerae | reverse complement strand
AACTGTCCTACCAATTTGACTTGAAACTGTCTCATTGCTATTTATTTCTCAATAAAATTATGGTAAAAAGAAAAAGAAAACATTTATTTTAAAGTATATTGGGTCGATTGATATATATTTGCCTTCCCAAATGTTTCCAGTGTAATCAATCACATATAATCCACCAATTCAGATAGGGCCCAGAAAACACAAACCAGAAAATGAATACACAGATATGACTGAGATGTAAGAATTCTGGTCCTCAGGCCACCATTAAGAAAATCAATAGGCAGGAATTAAACGCAGGAAATAAAACTACAGTGAGATGCCACCATCTCTCAGTAGCGTGATTTTTAAAATATAGCAAAACAGTATCAGATTTGGAGATCCAGGTTACTGTTATTGCATTTGGCACACAGGCATGAGACCTTGGAAAGATCCCAAAGGGGGTACAGGAAGAGGAGGAGGAAGGAAGAGAAGGAGGAGAAGCAGCATCAGTTGTGGAGGTGCGATGCTTGGACTCCGTGTTGCTTTTTTGGAATCGTGCTATGTGTTACAAGCACATTAGGGAATGTCTGGGCAATTCAATGAGAAAAAGAAACAGATACCTGTTTGTTGTTATCAATTCTAATGCACTGACACCTTCTCAAATTCATGCTCACCTCGAATTTCAGAATGTGGCTTTATTGCTAAAGGATCTTTGCAGATGTGATTAGCTAAGGATTTTGAGATGAAATCATGCTTGGTTTAGGATGAGCTCTCAAAGGAAAGAGAAGAAGTAGAAACAAAGACTCACACAAAAGGCATGTACATACGGAAGTGGTTAATGGAGCATTCCAGCTATGAGCCAAAAACAGTCCAGAATTGTTCATGGTGTCAGAAAGCAGGAAAGGGGGCTGGGCAGATAGTTCTGTGGTCTAAGCGCCTGCCCGGCTAGGACAAGGTCCCGAGTTTGATCCCCCATACCACACGTCTTTCTGGCCCTAGTCGCACCTAGCCTGCCACCGAAGCTGGATGCAGTGGCGCGTGCCTGTAATCCCAGCGCTGCAGAGCCTGAGACGGGAGGATCATTATGAGTCTGAGCAGCGTAGTGAGATCCTGCGCCAAAGAAACAAATAAGAAATTAAAACAGAAGAAAGCAGGGAAGGATTATAAAGCATTCTTCTATACAACTTTCTTTTTTATTTATTCATTCTCTTATTGTTTTAAGGAGAATACAAAATAGTAACAAAAAATAGAAATGATGCAGAATTTGAGTAAACAAAAAGCAACATGGATCTGTTAAAACTGTGATCTCAAGAGTTCTGGACTTTAGCACTGTAAGAATATTTTATTTTAACTAATGGACCCTGCAGGGTACTTTTCCAGGTAAAATAAAATTATATGACTCAAAACAGAAGAGAAAGTAAATGTTTGTGATGATCTTATTATTAAGAGCCCAAAATTCTGATCAGTGTACATGATTCTTGATAGGAGAACAGATAAATAAATTATAGTAACAAATGTCGGGGTTCCACTCAATGCTAAAATAATCTTGCTATGGATGCATATAATAACATGAAAGAATATCAAAATATATATGCAGTAAAAGAAACTTGTCACAAAAGCATAATCTTTTTAGGATTTTATTATATGAACTTCTAAAATAAGAGACCAGAAATCCATTTCCTGCAGTATTGATGAAGGCAGAATTAATGGGACACACCAGAAAGGAAATTCATGGGGTTATGGGAATGTTACGCACTAGTGGAGTAGAATAAATTGAGCTGCTGTAACATTTGGGATTTGTGTATGTTTTCTATGAGAAAATAATCTCCAAAATCAAAATACTTTAATTAAAAAGCAAAAAAAAAAATGTCTTGTAGCAGAAAAGTGACAACATAGACAGTGCTCTGCCAGAACAGAAGACTGGAACTCAAGCTTCAAATTTTATTTTGGGCAAAATATTGTGGGTATTTAGAAAATAGGCTTTGAATGTGGTTTGACCCCCTACTCTAACACTTAGTGTCTGTGGAGTCAGAGCCTACTATACTAACTCTATGAATCTCACTTTGCTTGTTTGTAAATCAGAAAAATTTATGCCTACACTGCAAGTGCACTGCAAGACATAATGCATTTAAAAAAACTCTGTGAAACACTCAACGAATTGTGCGCATTCTACAGTGAAGTGTGCACCTCCGCGGTTCTCAGGTTTTCCCTGAACAGAAGCCTGCTGACGCTGGGTATCAAAGTTAATTTCCAGCTATCGCTTCACAATGAAAACATTGAGTGAGTAAGCTCGAGCAAGACAAAAGAAAGGAAATGGGCCATTCAGGAAGGAAAATAAAAAGGATAATTGCCAAGCACACACAGAGTAGATCTTAACGTAAATAGTACTGAACTCATGATAATCTTTAAGAACGCATCTGGTTTATGAAGACAGAGAATTATAAGTAATTCCTCTCTCCAGAAATGTTGGTGGAGCATATTCCATGTTCCATAAACTTTCCCAGGCATGAAGACTACAGCAATATACACATCAGACAAATTTTCAGCCCATAGAGAGCTTATGTGTTAGTTCAGAGAGGCTGCATATAAGCAGAAAAATATAAAAAAATTAACAAATAAAACTCACATCATAAAGAGTTCTATGATACGAATAATAAAGATATTATGCGAGTTAGACAGGAGAACAAAATCAACTCCATTGTTTCAGTGATGGCTTCTATAAAACTGTGAAATTTAAGAAGAGAGCTTTATGAATAACTCAACAACGTGGATTAGAGTTTTCCTGGGTGCTGCAACAGCAAAAGCTAAAATTTCCATTAGCTAGAAGTTAAACATTGTTTGTCTCTTTTGTAATTGTAGAATATAGCCTGGTTTTCCTCTCTTCCAGTATTGATTTAGGCCAGCCAAGTAGCTGAGCAGATTCAAGTGCCTGCAAGCAGGCACAGGGACTGGGGGTTCGATCCAGGTGCCTGCTGTGCTGGCTCCAATCCTGGGGTGGGCTGAGATGGTAATTGAGACCTGGCACGGTGGTGCGTGCCTGTAGTCCCAGCACTTGAGAGGCTGTAAACAGGAGAATCACTACAAGTCCAATGTAGTAGTGAGATTCTGAACACCCTTTAGATTCTTCCCTAAAAAATTACAAACAAAAAAAAAAAAGAAAGAAAGAAAAAGAAATTGTTGATTTAGGTGTCTGAGTTCTTTTATCTGCCAACATTGGAATTCTCTAATTGTAAGATTACAAGTGAAAAAAATGACAAAAATTACAGTAGCTTCTTAAATGGATCAGTCAAACTGACATGTCATTTTAGCTTGCATTTTATGGGAATTAACTGGTAAACTTAGGTATATTGGAAACTGGAAAGTATAGTTTGTGCTGGGAAACCTGTATGCTTTATTATTTCCATGCCATGCAAAGAAAACATGGAATTTGGTTATGCAGCGAGGCATGTGCTGAGAGTCTATCTTGTCGATAAGTTTCTACATGACCCCTTTCCTCACTGTAACTCTGTCTTCAAGGGTTGCAATCTGATGTCTTAAACAATTAGATTATTTTAGGTAAATATGAAGACCTTTCTAAGATGTGCTTACATCTGTGTGCTCAAGATAGGACTCTGTTGAACACAGAGCCACAAACTAAACCTGTGATGCCCACATGGCCATACAGTCACAAATGCATGTGGCCCCAGTCTACCAAGAGCTACATTAAGAATCTCCTTTCAGGAAAACAATAGAAAACACCCAGTCATTGGCCATAGCCTGATGAAATCCTACTAGACAAGTACTGTGAAGACTTTCTATTTCATCAAAGGGGAAAATATTTTAACTAGTTCTGTTCTCTGAGAATTGTTCTTTTGTCTATTCTTCCTATTATTTCAAATCCAAGTGCTTTGGATTCTCTGCACTTTGTCTTCCACATCCACACTTGAAAAGGCATTAGGAAAGTGTACTCTTACAAATTGTGCAGTTTCCACAAGCATATACTTTGCACTAAAATGTGGGGGCTCCAGGAATTAGAGTTTCAGGCTTTTAAACTCATGGCAGTTTTTACAGGGATCCAATTCCCTGGAAAACTTTTGGCTACCAGTCCATTTGTTTCTAGAAAACAGACACAGTGAAGTATTGGTAAGGAGCAGAGCTACCTCAGTTGCATTGTCTGTGGTTAAGAACTGACTCTGAAAGTTAGTTGTGCTGTATTTTTCTGAATGGAAACAAAAGAAGATACAGAGAAAAGGACCTGTGTGTAAGTAATTCATGTGCAAATTAATTTCATGAAAGACAAATAGGTCATAGGGAAGTTGAAGAAGTCAAGTACTTCATTTATCTTCTTATTCTAGGAGCAAATATCTTGACAATGCTCCATCACATGATAGTAAATATGGTTAGGCAATGAAAAGGTTCATTCTGATAAATTATGGTTTTCCAGGTATTTAAATGAAGCTCCTATAACTAATAAAAAGTTCCAGGCAAAGATTCCAATAGTGGTTGCTGGAATTTGGACCACTGATGGAATGTAACTAAGTTGTCAGTTAGGTCTACTATATCGGGACACATTGTTTTCTTTATTTCTAGGTACACATTTCCTCATCTGATAATAGGGAGATAATTTGAGAGTACCCTAGGCTGCACAATGAGTTCAATGCCAGGCATATACAGTCACATTATTTTGTGATGAATATTAAATTAATATTTCCAATGTATGTCGGTAGTTTCTGACATACAGGAACTTCTCCCTTCGAAGTCTTTTGTTTGTTTTTCTGGTCTTCTTGAGACAGGTTTTCACCATGCTATTCAGGCTGAACTTGAACTCACTTTGTAGCCAAGGCTGATGTCAAATTCACAGTGAGTTTCCTGCCTCAGCCTCCTGAGTACTGAGGTTATAGGTAGGCTCCACCATTCCTGGCATGCTAGAAGCTTTGAGTACATAAATCTCTAGAGACTGAAGTGTGCATAAGCACAAGTAGGAGCAGGGATGGCTGATGTGGGCTGCACCTGTGATCAGAGAGCATGGTCAGTGTGGGTTCAGAAAGGCAGCCCGCAGATGATCACCCAGTGAACCACAGGCTTCACCCGTGCATTGTGAGTCTTGCTTGATTTTCTGCACTTGAACAACTCTATTTCCAAGGCAGAGATACATTCAGGATCAGAGAGTAGTTTTGGAAGCATCTTAAGGAATAAATTATTTATAATCAGCAGGAATAAAAATTCCTTGGAGCATGGGATGGGTACTAAAGGGAGTCTGACTTGAGTGGAGTTGTCTTCATCTTTAATGTAAGAGAGATGTTTTGGAAATCACCATAATTTTTCAATATTGAGAACTTTTTTGTTAGAGCTGATTCCTAATTATGAATTTCCTTGAGGTTAAGCTGGTGTTCCAAAACATGATTTTTAACATGCATTCCCCACGAGAAAATAAATTTATTTCCAGAGCAGCAAAAGGTATTTTGACTATTGCCAATACTGAGTGTTTAATTCCAAACAACAGAGTATACAGATTCAAAAATATATTAACTCTGGCTTTTTTTTGGGCAAATATTGCTTAGAACAGATAGAACTATATCATTAGAAGTAACATTTAATGTTTATTAGGAGAAACCATCAAAATCCCTATTTTCAGAACTACATTGATGACACATCCTAAAAACTATACTCTCCTAGAATCCTATTCTGTGTCGTCACTTTTCTCTGACACCTCTTGTCTCATCCTTGCTCTCCAGTGATAAAGATCTTGCTTCCTGCTTCACAAAGAAAAATAAATCAGGGGACGTTTTTACAAAATGATGAATTTTCTCCAAGGATCTAGGACATTATCCTTCCAAGTAGGCTTTCTGCTTGTGACATTGCAGACTTATCCAAGGCTGCTCTATCCACAGCCTACCCTCTTTGAATAAAACGTGAATCTATCATTTCTTTTTTCTAAGAGCAAAATACGTATTGGGAACTATTTTGTTTGTTTTTTTACAACGCTCTTCCTGTTTGTTGTCAGCCTTGAAAGTGGGCCCTCTCTGCTTTCAAAATATCCAGAATGCTTCTTTTATGATTCTGTAGTTATTGTTCCTAACCAGACTTCACTTCCAAGGTAGGCTCTTACTATTCCTTCTGCTTCCCCTACACAGTGGTTTTCGTCTAGGAGTTATTTATCCTACTGTAGGGAACTTGGTGATGTTAACAGTTGATTTTTGCCTGTTGTGGCAGCAGGCAGAGAATTATTGTCTCTGGGCGGTTAGGGGTCAGGAATAGTAGTAAGCCACCATGGAGGCTAAGGTAAGGCTCATACATCAAAACACTTGCTAGCCTGGAATATCAGCTGTGCCAGAGTAAGGAATTTTGCTTCCATTCTATTCACAATGGCTCAGGCCTAGGAAGCACAGGAAGGCTTTCTAGTCAGACTGTTCTTCTGCTGAGACATTCCAATGAGTCTCCAAATCTTAGAGGCAAAAGGCCAATTATTTTTAGTATTCCACAAGGGCCTGAAAGAGACAGTACTATTTCTAGATCCTCTGATACCTCATCTCTATTCTCCCCTTCAGCAATGGAGCTCCCCTACATTTACTTAGATACTTCTGATTCTTCCTACTTCAAGATCTGCAGGGGGATGGTCCCCTCTTGCCAGTTGTACTCCTACTGGGTATCTGCGGTGCCCATTTCCTCTGCATCTTCACAGTTGGTGCCTATTTCTCCATTTCAGTAGAGCCTCTCCTCACTACCCCTCTAATGCTGAATCACACTTCTCCTCACAGAATTTTTTCCCATAATATTTTTTTATGGGTTGAATTGTGTTTCTCTAAAATTTACAGGTTAAACTGCTAATGTCTTGCCTTTTAAAAATATGACTGTATATAGAGATGATAGCTATCTTAAAGAAGTACTTAAGGCAAACTGTAACCATTAGAACTTGGCCTTAATGCATTATGATTTAGGTCCTTATGAGAAGAGGAAATTAGGGCAGAGAGGAGGTGAGAGAAAAAGAATAATGAGAGGGTACTGGAAGAAGAAGGGCTTTGCCATGCTTAATCTTGACTGTGTCAACTTCATGGGGCTGGGTTCCAAAAAGGGCATTGGGGGAAATACCCTTCTGGGTACATTTGAGTTGCTCCTAAATGTATGGCTTCAAATACTCTGTCTAGCCCTTACATACCCTGTTTAGGAAGAATACAGTACAGACCTGTTCATATCACAGAACTTTACAATGAATGATGAATGACAGAAATGGAAAAATGAAACTCTTAAGAAAAGCTACCGGAAGGCCCAATTAAACAGCATCATAAACTGGAACTGGTTGATGGGTTTCAGACTGGTCCCGCACTTACCTGTGCAGAAGACACACCTTCAGTTATGAACAGAAATATCCACTGCTTGTCCCTCCCCAGGACAAAATTTCAGTTTGCCACATTAGACCCTTTCCTGGCCATATTTCTGGTGAACTTGCCAAATCAAGCACTTTTTACACAATTAACAGAGAGGCTTCAAATACAGAAGAAGCTTTGTTCTTGTGGAAAAAACAGCCTGTATTTTCATTTCTTACAGTGATTTCTTTTTAGGCAGAATCATCTGCCAAAAAAAAACTGAAAAAAATAAGTAAACAAATAAAATAGAGTGAAATAAATAAGTAAATCGGAAGAAGTGGGGAGGAAAATAGGCTCTGTGATTGAATCTATTTTCATCCCATGAAAAATATCTTAATTTTCACTTATAGTCCATGCCTGTAGCTGAGGGCCATTAAAACTAATAAAAGTAAATCATTTGTGACAGATCTTAGAAAACAGTTTCTGCAATCCACTGCACTCCCAAACGCTCATTAGAAATAGTGGTTTTCTTTTCAGATGAATACTTGCTGAATGCTTAAAACATGTTCTCTCCAACTTTTGACAAGCCAAACTGGCAATGGAGCATTTGAAGCAAATCCTTGACATGCAAAAGATGTTGTGAAGCAATATCAAATATGACCAGGAATGACGAATCAAAGCAGAAAGCGTTAGAATGCAAGGCAGTCACCGGAGAGAGAATCAACACATTTGCTTCTGCTTCTTGACATTTTCTGACATCAAATAACCAGGGAATTCACAATTGCATTTAACTAATCATTCCATGGGTTTGGGTTCTTAAACTCAATGCAAATGTAATTATCGACGTTATTCTTTAGAAATTAAATGACCTTTAGTCAAGTAATCTGTATTGCTAGAAGATATTTTTATTTTATCTTACATTAATTATTAATTTACTTTGAGGCAGGTTTCTCAACTAAATTTCTCAGGCTGAACTTAAACACAATCGTGCCTCAGCCATGAAATAGCTAAGATTACAGATTTGTTCCACTTTGCTCTGTAAATATATCCTTATAGAGGAAAGAGGAGCAGGAGATGAAGAGAGTGGGAAGGGTGAAAGATATTAATAAAAGGTATTATGCACATGTATTAAATCCCCACAAGGGATATCATTATTATATACTGAAAATATTTATCAATGAAAACAAAAGCTATAATGTGAACAATAACATAAATGATATAATAATATTGCTGTCTTCTATTTTGTGATTAAGACATACAGTGAATTTTTAAATTAAGAATATGTACTACAGTCAAGGGTGCTCTGTCAGATTCCCTTAACATAGTGCCCTTTTCTTGATGCATATTCATTCCATGATTATAAAGTAGTTCATAAAGCAAATTTTCTTGAGTGTCTTTATGAGGTATGTTGAAAATACATGATGCTTGGCAGCGCAGATTGCCATTCAGTGGGTGGACAGGCTTGTGAAGATATTATGTCATGGCCTTGTCCACCCTTATTCCTAGGTCTGGTACCACTGGACTGACAGCTGTTCCACAAAGTCAGAATGAGCATGGAATTGACTTTTTTTTGTGTGTGTGTGTGGTACTGGGATTGAACTCAGGACCTTGTGCTGACTTCTTGAATTGACTTGAGACTTTGAGGGCAAAGGGACTACTGAAGGTGCTCACAGGAGAGAATTTGAAGGACTGCTTCAGAAAGTACCAGAATTGATGTGATGTGTTCTCATTGCTGTATTCAAATGCACATTTCTGAAGAGGACAAATGATAATGTGACATTTTCTGTAATAATTTAAGAAATTTTAAACATTTACAATATTTTTCACTCATGCCCCCTATGCCTAATGGTTTTTACAGCTTTTTAAAATAGACAATTAGCAAAATCCTTTCTGAAATTTCAGTTATTAAACATATACTAAAACTTATGACTTTCAATGTTGATTTATCAGTATTGAAAATCTACTATTAAAAATATCTACTGTGTATTAAGTCATACATGTATGATTCCTACTTCCACATCAATTCCTTAAAGTGCTAAAATTATCTCCATGTTGCAAACTTAGATTAAAAAGGGACAGAGAGATTATTTTTTTCAGATCAACTATAAATAATTATTATTTTATATTGCCAATATATACTATTAATGAGGAAACATTTTAATGTTTATTTTATATTAGTAATTTATGCAATTACTATTAACAAAGAAGATTTTTAGAGGAAACGGAAACAGAAGACGTGGTTTAAAGATAATTTGAAGGCTTGAAGCAATTAATTGGCTCTGTGGCATATGCAAGCATATACTCTAGTCTCCCCAAAAAAAGAAATATATTTTTATGCTACTACATTTCTTTCTTTCAAATCATGTCAGAAATAGCTCTTGTGGCCTAACCTTGCAGCAAACAGAAAAGAACAGAGTTTTTGGAGACACTCTGCTCAAACCACTTGGTTCATCATAGAGCTACCTCTGCTCACTCTACACTTCATGCTTGTGCCACACACCACAGGACTGTTCTTCACCATAATTTGTCCTAATTCTTTCCCAACATGAAATAAAAGTCTTTCTTTTAGTTTCTGGATGAGGGTTGTTGATGTAGCTGGGTTCCAGTCAATTTTTGATATCTTGCAATGTAGTAAAGTCCAACAAGCTTCAAGGAAGGAAAATCAAAGAGGGAAAGGAAAAAAAGCCATACCTGCATGTAAGTATACAAATGTTTATGTCAAAATAAAGAAAAGATACTCATAGCTTCATGTTTGTTACTGGTATCATCCCATATTTTCTTTGTCTTTTGGAAACATCTCAGTTTGTTGTGGCTCCCTGGGTGATTGTGTTAAGCCAGTAACAATCCCCTATGAAATGGGCTATTATCATTTTCATTTCTAGAGACATGGTCTCCTGAAGTTTGTAAGCTGTCCAAACTGGGCTGGAATTTAGGAATCTCTTGCCCCAGCTTCCCAAAGTTTTGGCATTATAGCTGTGCACAGTGATATACAGATTTTAGTGTTGTCCCACTTGTATCAGAGATAAGGAAAACCTGAGATTTGAACCAGAGCTCTCCAGAATTCTGTAATGTTCTTTCTTACCCTTTCACATAGTTACAACCCAACTTCTTGATAATTAGAGTCAGCCACACAGCACTCACAGTCAGCCACACAGCTCTTACAGTCATCCAATTTTTGCTTGCTTATTTCCTGATATTAGAAATCTAACATAGTCATACAATATCAACTAACATTTGGCAAAGCTAATAATTTCCTTGCATCATGCATATTTAGTTTTATGTTCTCTAGAGCTTGCTGCCAGGTGTGAGGATTCTATACATTTACAAATAATGAGATATAGACAGGAGTAGCTCTTGAACAACATTAATGATTTTTTTTTAGAACTTCACAATTTCTTCATGAAGGAGTAGAGACCTTATTTTTCTGCTAAACTTGCCTCTGCAGAATTAAGAGGCTCCAAATTCCTAGCTGTGGTGGGTTGACAACTGGAAACCAACTTGGATCGCCCAGCTGAACTGAACCAGTGTCATGCTTGGTGCAGGCGCCCAAATGAGGATTGTTGCCACAGGATAAAAAGAAAAGCTAAATCTTAGAAATTACCCAAATGCCCATCAACTAAGAAATGGATAAAAAAAAAAGTGAAATTTTTGCATGAGGGAGTATTATTTAGCTATAAAAAATGATAAGTTAAAAAATAAGAAGCTCAAGGGTTTTATAGGTAAATGGATGCAAGTAGAGACCATACTCAGAAGTGAAATAAATTAGACCTGAATGTACAAAAGTTGTATTGTCTTGTGAGTGTAAGAACCTGAAAGAAAAAATTAAATCTGAAAGGTATAACAGATACTGTGAAGGAGAAAGAATCTGTTCAAAGGGCAGGAAAAACTGGGATGAGGAAAGGAGCAAGGGTGGGAGGAAATATATTTATTTATGTGTATAGAACCACTTGAATGATGGTGCTGCTGATTCCTACTGTCCTACAGAAGAGAGCAGTGGATGTTCAATTTTTTTCTTGTCTTTTTAAATTCCTTATAACTTTTTTATACCAATTTTGAATGCTTATATCTGGTACTCTGAACACCTAATTTAAAGACAACATTATACAATACAGCAACCATTGATGAATTCCTATTGTTTTGTTTGGTGCAGTTCTGGATAATTTCTAACATCTTAAAAAAACTATTTTATATTCTCTTTGGGTAATAAAAAAAATTGAAGAAGAAAAGGAGGGATGGAAATTCTGGGGAAAGTAGCTCAACCTGGGCTTTTGACACATTGCAAAACAGCCAGCCCCATTTCTCCTTTTTTCTGGATGAACATTGCATTTATGTTTAGCAGAAAAATCTTTATTTTTCTTAACTGTTTGCAAAATATTTCTCCAAATCATCATCAGCCAAGAATAATCATCTGGGTTAGCTAGGATTCCCTAGAGGAAAAGGAAGAACATACAATATATGAGCAGTTATACAAGAGAAATTATTAGGTAGGCTAATAGAATCAGAGGGGGGAATGTGCACACTGGCCATTAATTACTACTTGACCTGGATAAAGACATGCATCCACATTCTCAGGAGTGAGTGTGGTCATGGAGCTTCTACTGCAGTGCCTTCTGGACTATATAGTGCTTGAGGGTCTTTAAAGTGCTTGGGCAGGAAAATATCTGACCCTGCGGAGGAAAGAGAAGCTGTCACAACAGCAGATCTCCCTGGATAGATATGGGGTCCAAGTGCAGAGTGCAATATCCTGGGAATCTTTTATTCAGTAGACCACTGTGCTTAATTCTACTTAACTAATGCTGTCAAGGAGCAAGGATGCTGGATCTGTGCCCATGGTCAAATATGACCTCAAGCATGCCACTCAGTTGTAGGAAGCTGTGTTGGAGAGAATGAAGTTGGCCTAGCCATGTGGTCTTTCCATTCCCACTGCTTTGAAAGATTTGTGGTGAAGAAATGAGCTTTAGGGCTACTGTTTCTCCTCCAGCTCAGCTCATCCATAAGGGACAACAAAGAAAGCAAGCACAGCAATGACCATGTGCAGGATTAAAAGTAGAAGAGTCCACAAAGGCCTTCTGCACATGGCAGAGCCAGAGATTTCAGTAGCTGATGTGAAAAAAACAAACAAACAAACAAAAAAAAACAAAAAAAAAAAAAAGGAAAGCCACAAAACAAGAGGATTGAGGATATCACCGAGTGGAAAGTCAAAGGCCTGGAGGCTCCCTGTAGAGTCACTGGTGCAAGCCCAAGCTGAAAGGTGGAAGAAATTGTGGCCTGGGGTCCAAAGACAATGTGAAGTTCATAAGTCTTCAAAAAAGAGGCAAATGCATCTCCCCTCTTTTATTCCATCTGGGGTATCAACTAAGTTGGTTGGTGCCACACACATCCAGTGTCAGTCTTTCTCCCTCAGGCTGTTGACGTCTGTGTCTCCCATCTACAGACATATACAACTGTGCTTCACTAATGTGCTAGGCAGTTCTTACATTAAGTTGAGGAATCACATGCAACAATCACATTATCATATCTACATTTTGGTCATTAGTGACATTAAGAAGAATAAATCTCATTGAGTCTGACAGGTTTTTGAATAAACTAGTTGGATAAATTTAATTGAAGTGAGGTGGTATTACAAGGCTTACATGACAATCATATATTACATGTGTATCCACAATTATTTCTCCTGAAATGTTATCAAAACTAGTTACTTTTAAGGCTCTAATTTACTCACTACTAACATCACAAATTTATCAAATAGTCATCTTATTTACATTTTGATTTTCTTGCCCATATTATGCATCTTCATTGATTTCACTGAATTTATTTAGCAATGAAAGCGCAAAGCAAAATGATTTAAAAGAACAGTATAAAGTGAATAACACTTTGTAAATTGAATCATACTATTATTTTATAATTATATCAAAGTTACATCAATAATCTGCTCCTCATTGCAACTTTGAAATTTCTCATCTACTCTTTGTCTATCACTGCAAGAATACACTAGGAGGGACATGGCAACACATGAATATAAACCGTCAGCTACCCAAGGAAGTAGATTATGAAGAGGTTGACTTAATTCTTAGTCTTTGAAAGACAAATGGAGACCAGGAAAACTAACAATTCCATTTTGTTTCTATAGAGCATTTTTTCTTAAATATATTTATTTACCTAAAATATTAGGATATGTGGAATCCACATCCACTAGCGACACTCAAAATGCTATTTATTCTTTATTCACCAATAAAAAGTGCTTAAGACTCATTGAATGGTCCTAAAACACCTCTCCCACTGCTTCCTCATCAATGTGGCCTGCAGGTGTCCCTCTGCACATCTGGAAGGATGTGGAACACATGTGCACAAAGGTGATGTGTGTGGGGAAGCGAAGGAAGAGAACCTGTGTCTAATGTACGTACTAGTCACTTTTCCAGCCCTGGGACAGAATACTTGACACCTGTTTCTTAAAGAAAGAGAGGTTAATTTTGATTCACATTTCAGAAAGCTCAGTCCTTGAAAATGAAGCTGGCTATAAGACAAAAATGGGATAATGGAAAGAAACAGAGAGATAGAAAGGAGGGGGATCCAGGGTCCAGACTCCACCCTTACGGGTTACCTTGCCAGTGTCCCACCTCCACCTAGCCCTCAGCTCCTGAAAGTACAGTTAGCTCTGAACTTTTCCATGATCCAGTGAAAAGAAGAAGGTCCCCTGATCCACGCGTATTTCAAAATCCCTCCTCTGAGAGTGTCAGAGTTTGGGGGGCAATTTTAGAGCTAACTGATAACCGGTGTATTTGAAAGAAAAAGTACAACTTGTGGAAAGATAATGCCTTATTCAGTACCAACATGGCATTAGAAATAATGATAATAAAGATATGTCTTTATTTCAAGAAATTTGCAATCAAGATGAATCTTATTCTGTAAGAAAAATAAAAACAAATGAATGACAAATGAATAACTTATATTGTGGCTTTAGATTTTACATGGTAACTATACACAATGCTAAATATGATAAGAACTGTAACTATAAGTTCAGAAAAGTGTATTATGCTTACTAGAACTGCTGTTTATTATATATAATCTTGAATTCACTAATTTAAAAGAGGAGGAAGGCTGTACTCATAAGGAGTCTTATTATCAAAGAAAATTTATTTGAAATTTGTAGTTTTAGGTCATTTAATAGTTCTGCTAGTCTATTGAAGGAGCAGTCCATGCTGGATTTTTTTTTCTTTGTATCCTTTTTAATTTCTTATAACTCTTTTGATCAATTTTGCATGCTCATATCTGGTAATCTCAACAACTAATTTGAAAACCACAATACACAATATAACAAGCATTGTTGAATTATTATTTTGTTTAGTGAAATTCTGTATTGCTTCTATTTTTATTCTCTTTCATTTTATTTTCAGGCTAAACAAAAATAATAAAAGGTAAAAATAGCATGCAATACTATTCAATATTTTTTAGTTTTATTATTCTTAAGAAAATCTGACATAACAAAATCCCTGTTACAAGCATAGAAGTTAGTACTAACTCGTAGCACATAGAAAAGTTCTACAGAAGCAAACTGTACCTCATGCTTTGAATTTCAATGTTTTTTTTAATCTTAAAATTTTACCAAGAGATATGCAGAGCTTATTTTTAAACATCAGTGATTTTTTTAAAAGAAATATTTACTGGATTCATTGAAATTTGCCATATAAGATAGAATTTGAGAAACTACTTTCTTCATTTCATTGATGAAACACTCAACACTCAGATGGCCAGACTTTCCAGCCACTCCTTGTATGCAGATGCCCTGAGCCAAGTGTTGGTGATTTCACTAAGGATCAGGGTCAGGTAACAGCAGGGGCCTGAGAACCAAACATGGGCTACATGATTCCATTCATATCAGTAACCCTAAATATAATTAAAATGAAAACCAGAATAAAAACATAGATAATAGGAAACAGGGAGATAGCTCTTTTGCTAAAAGGAAGGAACTCAAGAAATAGAAGGAGGAGAGGGGGAGAAGATAAATGAATAGAATTCAACTGTGTTATGTACATGCACCCGCTCACCATGAGGAAAACGGTAATTATGCATTGCAAATTATTGTACTAATCAAAATAAAAATGGAAGAAAATCAATAGATACATAATAGTTGAGGATATTTATGGAGCTACTAAAGGTATACAAGTATTACAAAAAGTTAGAATTTATCTGCCATATTGATTGTCATGCAAAAAAAGAGATAACTGATATGCTTGATTTCTGGTTTTCTTGTTCTAATTCTTTTTCAGGTTAAAAGAGATTTGAGGAAATGTATGCGAAGCTAGATCGTAGGACAGCTGGGAAGTTCCAAAGAGGAAAGAAATTCAATCACTTTCTTCTCAAACTTTTATAGAAATCCATGGTTCAGCAAAATACCACAACAAATCTAGAGAATGAGGAAAACTTCTAGTGCCTCAATGATCGCAGAGCCATGAGCCATAAACAGGCTAGCTGTGGAAAGAATAAATCATTCAAATGAAACTTGATTACTTTATGATAGAATTAGAAGATGACTTGTGAGAAGAAATAGTTTCTTCTTCTATGCAATATGTTTTGAATTTTGAGAAGCTGTCCATTGGGGAGTGTAACAGGAAAAATTAATTTTAGTGGGTTTGAATATAAGTCCTGTCAAAAAGATGAAAGCCGTCCTGATATCGTTCAAAGTATATGCAATGAAACATACAGGGTGAAGAAAGAAGGATAAATGGAAGAAACAGAATTTGATAGATTAGTCAAATTCAGGAATGCATTAAGAAATAAGAGGATTTGTCAAATAAAATCACCGTATCCTGCTGCTGCAATCTCTTTTACATTCATCAAAAATGTGATTCCTGAAGATTCTAGTACTTAAATGTATATTTTGAACATTTCTATTCGAGCAACAAAGACTTTAAGACACGAGTTGGTGTACATGTCTAACTTCTGGTGAACACATGGCCATTCTAATTAAGTGGACCAGGGCATTTCAGATAATCTTCAGAGAAACATGAAAGTATAATCAGCCATCTCAGAACAGGTACTGTGTCAAGAAAATATGAACTCAAGTGAAAGATTTAATGATGCCTTATTTGGCTCTTCTTTTAGCAAATGGTTGAGTTGAATTCGCTTCCTTTAAGAATGAATTTAGTGACTCATTTTGAACAAATAAAATGCTCTGGAGTGACCTGGTGATTTCAGAGGATGGGTGCAGCTTCACGGAGAACATTTTTGTTCAGAGACATAAGCTGGCATAGAAATTATGACTCTTCATAAAGCCCAGTTTTCTTTCCACAAGCAAATTGAGAATGAACAGAAGATGGCTATAAGTGATAAACCAAGTGCAGAAACGTGTATTATCTTTCTGTGTACCCCTATCCTCTGTCCCTTACTATGAACAGTTCTTACCCACCTCTCCACGGGGAGATGGTGATTTGAGTCAAAGGACTCCATTGCTGTCCTGGGAGGTACCAGTGATTGAATATTTTTTCTGCTTTTTTAAAATAAACAATCAAATAAAGATAAAAACAAAGCTAGAAAGAGATGCCCTAAGGTGCTGTCTGTTTTAGTCCTCTGCTAATTGAATCTTCGTAGTGCAAGAACCAGTTTTATAAGATGATAGAAATGTAGAAATGAGAGCTTCAGTGAGTGCCCCACTGAAAATGCACATAAGACCCAAGAATCGGCTGACGCAGGAGGGTTACAAATTCAAGGTGCATCTAGAGAATTTAGCAAATCCTTGGCTCAAAGTGAAAAAAAAGAAGAAAAATTTTCAAAGACCAGGATGAAGCTCAGTGTGAAGGCCCTGGTTTTAATTCATATCACCATGTAAAGGGTTTGGAGTTCTGATCCAAGAGAAACACCAATGCTCTGAGAAATAACATGCTCTTATTTTCTGTCACTGAACCTGGGCTGATTGTCTAAGAAGCAGAATTATATTACAAATATATTGTCCTTAACACCATGGAAAATTTTCCTAACCTTTAAATTTACATTATAATAATACTTACTCCACAGGGTTTTATAAATATATTACTTGCATTTCAGAAATTCAGAATAATGTCTATGCAAGAGTGTTAACTAATTTAACTTTTAAAATTATCAATTCTTCCAGGGTGTGGTGGCACACACCATAATCCCAGTACTTGGGAGCCTGCAACAGGAGGATGATTTCAATTTGGAGACCAGCCTGGATTACAAAGTGATCTCAAGGCCAGCGTGAACTGCATATGGAGACCCTATCTCACAAAAGATTTTAAAAAGTCTCATACTAATTATGCTATTAACAGATGTGTTAGATTAAAATGAAAGTAGAATTATAGCAGCAAAAATCATGTGAACAGACTTGGAAAACCCTTTTCTAGATTATGGAAGAGTAACACAATCTCTTTGATAGATAAACTCAACATGACAGTCTATAAAACCTGCCTGATCTAACATGTTTCCAATTTGAGATAATGCATCTTGCCTGTTTTCCCCTCTAAGTTTTGTCTGTATTCTTAAAAGAGAATGGCATAAGGACAAACACATGAGTAAAATGCTATGATGGCTGCACTGTGATGAGGGTTTCAAAAATCTCATCTCAGGAACCATCACCTTTATATCAACTTACCCATGTATTTTTCCTCAAAGAACAAAGTTGGGCTATTGTGATAAGAGAAAACTCTATCTGTTTTTACAAGCAGTTCCCTTCCACAAAAGGGAAAATATATGTGATGAGCAACCTGCTGCAGGGGCTGTACATACCAAAGGCCGGAAAAGAGATGCAGTAATAGGGGCCTGGGGATTCCTCACTTACAGAGGAACGAGCTTGCCATCTGAAGCACAGTCTAATGTATATCCTGGGCTCAGCCAAACCAGAATAACTAGTACGTCACCTAGGAGAGAGGTGGGGGAGATTTGAGTCTGCTACAGGGAAAAAAAAGGGTGAAATATTTCAATCAATCCTTGCAAAGGAAGTGGGGTGACTGGCTCTGGATTCTAGTGAAGAAGCTTGGGCAGTTTGCACTGAATGAAATCAACAGTCTGCCTGTTCACAATTTAATTACTCAAGGCATTAGTAGTACCAACCCAGGCTGATGGGAAGGGAGGATGAAAGCATCTGAGGTGATTTTCTATGAAACTGTTCCCATAGGTGGCTCTCTAGTTATATGCGGTAACTGTTAACTTTGGGGTTTTCTTCATGTGAGGGATACAGGCTAAGTATAGGATAAATTTGTAAGTCCAGCTCTATCTCCCCAAATACAAATTATTTTAGTTTCTCATACAAATTTCTGCAATTCCTCATTTCAGATGGAGAATGAATGCAGTGCCAGAAAACGATGGTTAGCTCATAATTTTGTTTGTTCTAGAAGAATAACTTCATATGCAAAAGTCTATTAGGCTTATCTCTTCTTTGGAATTTCAAGTTCTAACAGTTATGTTCTTGAACTGACCTCCCTCTCTATTCTTATGGCTTGCATTTTTTTGCCAAATGTCTGAGGACCATAGTACAACATTTTAGAGCTTGCATAGTATATATTCTCTTAAGTAGCTAGAAGTTCTCTTGTTAATTCTCAAAATAGTTAAATTTCATTCTTGTCTTATTCATATATGTATTATTTTATATTTGAATCCTGAAGGCACATCACTTATTATGATCGCTAACAGGCAGAAACTCAAATTTCTTTAGCTTCTCCATCTAGATCATAGCCCATTATTTTTTTCCTGTCCTTCATGTTATCCACACTTTCTTGACCTTCAGGAGTTTCTCTTCATCTTTCAAAAATGTAGTGAAGAAAATTATATATAATTGTTTAATAACAACCTGACAAAACTAAAACAATGACAACTGTCATTTCCTCAGGCCGGGATGTCATTTGAAAAATAATTTTAGTAGCATTTTAGACATTTTAACAAAAACCATTACATCACAACATAATTTAAGCATTGTTGACATTTAACTATTTTGAAAGTGGTAGACTTATCAATCAGACAATATTCAATCAACACTATTCTCTTAGCAAAGAGGTAGGAGATCTTCAATTTTTATGAAGAAAGTTACAGTGAGTGCATTTAGTATTTGGAAGTTAAGATTTGCACTACCACTGCTCACTGAGAACATGCATTTTGATGGAAAGATAAAAGCTTTATTTCAAGCTTGTTTTTCTGGAGAAGAAGACTCCTGTGCGAAAGAGTTTTTATTGCTTGGAAGAGCAGAGGAATACAATGAAACTATACACAGGGAAAATTCTAAGGCTGTTTAATCTCCTGCTCTTTCTGGGTTCCTTTTCTCTCTGTTGAAGTGAAGCCAGACTTCACTTTCTGGACCCGGCATCTGCATTATCAATTTTTCTAACACGTGTGCTACTTCCCAGTCTCTTAATCTGAGCTGAGAAGAGGAGGTGGCAGTTTATGCTTTCACTATAAGGAAATAGGAGGAGCCAATCTTTTTTTAAAAAGTCCTAATGTTTAAAAACTTCCCTCAGCTTCCCAAATACATATTCTCATGTGCTCACACCTAATGCTACAGATGAATTTTGCCTTTTGATGAAGGGTTTAAATTGATACTTTCTGGACATGTTAGACTGCACTTTGTGAATTTACAAATGGCCTTGGATGCTTCTGAAGAATATAAGTGGCACAAATAAACTGTAAACCAAATGTACATCAGGACTTTGAAGATAGCTATCTCTTGTTAAACAAGATCATAAAGATTTTTTAAATAGGAAAGGGATAGTCAGTTGTCATTTTAAAAATTAATGAATGTATTCAACATGTGCATATTCTTAATAGAAAGTAGAGAAATGTGGGCGTGAAGTTATATCAGAGATCTCTGGTGAGGATCAGGATATTGCTGACCTAAACTGGACACTGAAAACTGGCAGTGTTATGATTTTTTGTAGGAAATGAAAGGTTGTGGCCAAAAGTAAATTCTCATTGGAAATTGGTAGCTATGTGGTAACAAAAAACTACCATTTTCGTGTATTGATTCTACTTTTCTTTCAGTTCCTATGGCCTTTGTAATCTCTATAAAGTCTTTTTCTTGTCACACTTGTGAATCCAGGACAACCTCAAGAACAATCTGATTGCTTGGTATAGAAGTAGCTATCGTCTTTAGTTTAAGGGTTTCTTTCTTTTTTTTTTTTTTTTCAACAGTCCAACAGTGGTCTTACAGGTTAAGTGTTTTTTATAATTATCCATTAGTCTTATTAAGATGTAGAGGAAGGGGCTAGTGAAATAACTCAGCAGTTTAAGCACTGCTTAGGCAAGTGCAGGGACCAGGATTTAATCCACAGCACGCCATGTTGCACAAGCCCCACCCCCACGTGCACTACGCTGGCCACCTAAACCAGGTGTGGTAGCGCACACCTGTAATCCTAAAGCTGAGGAGGCTGAAAACAGGATTGTAATGAGTCCAAGCTGTGTAGTGAGACCTTGTATCAAATACATTTTAAAAAAATGTAGAGGAAACAGGACAGGTGATCTCTAAGTTCAGGACTTATTTAAGTACTACTGTGTTTTCTGAAACTTACTTCTTATCTGTTTTCCATTTTCTGGATAAACTTTTAAACAAGACTTGCTTAAAAGTGCCTTTCTGCATTCAGATTTCTTTGGTCCTTTTCTATCTTATCTTTTGTCTTCTATGTCCTAGCTCCTTGCAGCTTAAAGACAACAGACACCTGTGTTTATTGAATCTGCATAAGAAGGTTTGAGACTGATGTATCACTTATGCAGACACATGGCACTGATGCTGCTGGTTTCCAGGATAACTCATTTCCATTTCTGCCACTCTGCATATTTCCCTTGGGGCCAGCCAGAAAGCTATGCTGTCTTAGGTGTATGATAGCCCTGGATTCTATTTAGGGTGCATAAAACCAACAAATATTCTCCTGGGATTTGTTTATGTCATCACCGTGCCAAACTCTAAAAGGGAAATGGCACATGATCCCCATCGCTTGAAGAACTCAGGGGAATTTGTTTTTCAGGGCAAACATCTTAGCTATGGAAAATGATTATCTTCAGATACAAATACTGCTGAAAGGAAATTTCTCCCATAGATTACATACTCAAAACCTTTCTCAGGTTTCCTATTCCCTCTCTGGAAGAATTATTTTAATAGAGAGCATGGTCAGTGAATAACAGTGCCTCTTGCTGCTGTCATGTCTATTCTCTCATCTATGTGCTTTTTTTCTATCTTGGCCCACAAACTACCCTCATGCCTGATTGGCTCTCATGGTCATTTCATTCAGTGGGGTGATTTGTTCCAATAAAAAATAAAATTGAAATAGAGCTTGTCCTGGATACAACATTGTCCACATTTTCTATTTTGTCAAAATGCTTGGGCTGCTCATTTTTTTTCATGGCCATGAATGGAAATAAATTAAATGTCTCAGAGGCAAAACTTCCCTGAGATCAGATTGGAATATATTGATTAGCTCTTTGAAGGCTGATGGATTTGAGGTTCTTGGTTTATAAACACATTTAGAAACACAGTTTAAGAAGCACTTGCTTAGCATTGGCTAGACTGATTGTGTTTATTTAGAGCTGCAGGGAAGGGTGTACCTGCAGCCCCCAATTTTAACCTGTATTTTTATTTCTGATCAATGGTGTAAAGCATAATGTTGCTCCTTTCAGTGCCTTCTAACATCATCTCAAGGCTAGTTCAGCCAACTATGTGTCAAGCAGTAGATCAAAGTCTCAGAAATGACTTGATTTGTCATAGAACACCATAAATATTAGTTTGAAGAGACCTAAGGACTCATCTCCTATGGCCTGTGAGCCAATTTTTCTGATAGTTAATATGTTCAGTTTATACCTTAGATGACTTCAGAGTAAATTTAGGAGTAAGAGAAATCTTAGTAATTTTCTATTTCTCATTTTAGACATTAAAATCACTAAGTTGACAAATATACAACCACAGTACAAACAGGACTCTTGTAGGTAGCATGGTGAATGGGAGATATGGGCCACATCTAAGTGGAGCAACAGCAGGTCTACAGGTTAACTTCATGGATAAATGTGGTCCCAGTATTGACAAATGCACTGATTTTTTTTCTACATAGAATTCAGGTATAAGGATAGTCATAATTCACACATATTATTATTGCTTTTCTTTTAAACAAAATAAAACAAAATCTTCTGTTAACAAAATCTAACTGCAGACCAAATCAGTCTAAATACCACATTGCCAAGATCAATATTTATTCACATATTTTCATGATGATGAGAAAAGGAAGGTTCAGAAAAATGTGTACAAGAAGTGCATGGCAGCAACAGCGCAGTCACAGTTTCCCGTGTACCAGTGGGCTCTTTCCCATACGCCCCTGCTCTGGAGAGCATCTGAGTATTACACTGTTGTGGTGCACTCTGGGTGAGTTTGTGACTCAGACTCAAACTGGACCTTAAATGGCTGTAAGCTCAGTGTCTGATTCGGCTTCTCTGAGATCACAGTGAGCACAAGCTGAGCAGTGGCTACTCTGGTACCTCCTCATTTCTATCAGCTGCTTTTCCAGGAAATGGAGCCTTCTGATTTGCTAAGACTTTGCAGCTCCTGTATCAAGCTATGGCATCTGGAATAATGACTGTGAAGTCCCAACAGCCTTAAGATTTTAAGTAAGATTTTGCAAATTAGTTCAACTTATAAGGCATGATGAGCTGCAGTGGCAAAATTTTACACTAAAGTTAATCTGGTGAATCAAAGCAATGATACACCTGGGTTAACCAAATTAGATTTTTATTAATTTATTTTCTACTACTTGACAAACATCTGGAGGTAGGTCATGGACCCTGGTTTGCCATCTCAACAATATCAGAGTTGAGTTCCACATAGTGACCTTGGATTTCTCTCATGTGTGAAGATGGGCATCATACCTCCAGGAATTACAGAAATATTCAACACTTAAAGTGTAGTGTTCTTGTAACCTGTTTCTTCTGTTAACCTTTTACTAATATTTTCTAAGGTATTCTAATAACAGAAACCTACTTGCATTTTGTGAAGGCCACATGATGGCCTTCAGTTGCAAATGAAACTATTGAAAAATGCTGCTAGAAATTTCTAAAGCCTTGATGTTTGAGAGGGAATGTGAAGCCCATCAAACTCCAGCATCTTCAGTAGAAAGGAGCATCTCAAAATTAGAAACAGACATACCAGGCTTAGATAAATGTTTGGGGATTTGCTCTGGATTTAAGCATGATGCTCAGTTCTGCCAGGGACTGTAGTGCAAAGAAAGTTGACAGTAGAGATTCCTATTTCTTTCAACTATGCCCTTTTCTGCTATCCCACGTTTGTTATTTGTCTCTGCCCTACTGAGCTGCTTCCACTCATCATTGAAAAGTATCTTTTCTAATGGTTTGGAGATGGTTATTGGATTTACAGAAGAGAGAATTATGAAGCACATCAAGAACACTGAGAGAAAGGAGATGTGATTCTGCTTCGATTCTATTAGAGTGGCAACATGCTAGATAGTGAAGAGAAATTTATGTAATGTATTCCAGCATTGTTCGTGGTAGAGGATCATGTTTTATGCAAGCAGTGCCGGATGGTGGATGCAATGTGAGAACTCTGCTAGATGCACTCAAACAAACAATAAAACAGTGAATAGGCAATGGGCAGAAAATAAACCCTTGTTATTATGGAAAATGTTCACAATCCCCATTCTATATAAAGACTTTTTAGTCTGTCTTAGTAAAAAATGCTTTTTAAAAGCTTATAAGAAATTTTTCTATTGTTTACTTAGAAGGACTTTAAGCAAATACGTACCTAGCCCCTTTAAGAAGCAAGGCTATATGATTTAAACAAACAACGCAACTCTGAATAAATGAATGGGAAGCAATGCAGAAGAGAGATGTAGTGCTATAGTTGTCTCCATTGTGAGAAAGTTCAGAGTATCCAAAAGTGACCAATATCTATCCTGTTTTGTATATACATGTACAAAAATGGTCCTTCATTTGTATCACCTTTTTTGTTTAATTTTGTCAGAGATGGGTATTTCATTGCCATTTAAATATTGTAGATGCAT
>NDGN011167829.1:0-10082 GCA_002564285.1 Tympanoctomys barrerae | reverse complement strand
ATATATATATATATATATATATATATATATATATATATAACCTCTCTTCATTGTCACTCAGCTGGGAACTGCTGTCACTGTTTCTGTAGCATTCAGTGCTTATCAGCGCCCTTCCATAAGTGCTGTCCTTCAGCCATCTTGGAATCCGCATACGAGTCCACCCTGGAGAGAAATACCTCCCTGATCCCACTTTATTTTTACATAGACTGGCTAAATGGGTAACTGTGGAAGTTACTGCCATGAATTGAAGGGTGTGATCATTCACAAATTAATTCTGCATTTCCCTCTGGTCTTTACGCCAAATGCAATAAAGAATCTGTTAATACATTTCAGTGTGATTTTCTACTATGCGGTTCCCTTAAGTACCTTTGCTTCTTCATTCCACCTAGACATGTTGAGCTGCTGTGTCCTTGTTTTTCTACCCTCCTGGCCAAAGATTTTAAGATTCTCTCCATCTCTTCCTCTCTCTCCACCCTCTTCTCTTACCCAACTTCTAATACCAACTCTTCTGAATTTGTACACAACTCTACCTCTGGGTTCATTTGGAGAATTTTTAGCATATTTTCTGACTGTAATTGTGGTGATTCATGTTATGTTTCTCAATTTAAATTAATTTCTATATTGTATATAGACCATTGCAAGCACCTGACACAATATAAAACATGAATGTAAAATGTCATAGTTTATCAGACATGTGATATGGCAAATCATTGATCCACATTCCCAACGCAGGACCTTCGCAATTGAATATATAACGAACTGACCTAGAGATATTTCATGTTCCATATCTATCAGGAATTGTTTCAAAATACTTTAGTACCTTTGCCATGTCAGCTAACATTTCTGAAGTTACTTTTTTCACTCATATATTGTAAGTAAATTTACGAAGTACTTGAAAAAAACACTAAAGTATATTAAAATTTTAATTATATGTTTGAAAATATCAGGTAGAGAGGATTTTGAATTTTTGCAGCACCAAGGAATGGTACTGGAGGTGATGAATGTACCAGCTATCCTGCCCTGATCACTGCACGTTGAACGTGTTTTGAAATATCCCACTGCACCCTGTAAGTCTGTATAGCTATTATATGCCAATTAAATACTTTAAAATATCAACGTGTGGAGAGCAGTTATGGTGACAAGTCCAATATTTTTATTTCATTGTTGAGATCTTTTGATGACATGTTTACCTATTTTTAAGAATTACATTTTATTGAATAAGTGAATAAAGTGGTAACCTTGACGTTCAATAGAAGAACAATGTGTAGAGTACATCTATCAGGTGGGAAGGCCTTATTTCATGCAATAAATATGATGCTTATGCAAGTTGCTTCTTTCTAGAACTTTCCAGGAAAAGCATAGCAGAAATAATGTTTGACAAACAGTGCTAAGTCATTGTTTTCCCAGGGCCCGGCTCTGCAAGTACTCCCTTATCCCGGGTGCCTGGTCACTTGGCTACAGACATGAGTGACCTTCAGCACCCCAGCTCAGGGACTTGTGGGCTGTCAGGAAGTGTCGGCATACATGTTGACTACTGGGCTCCATCCAGAACTAAATAAAGACTAGGGACTGAATAAAGCACCTGGACACAGACAACTCTACATCATCTCTTTGCTTTCTTTTGAAAATCGGTGTATGCAGCGTATTTTTAGCAGGGAGTGGGATAATTTTGCTTAATGCTCAGCAGCTGCTCATTACACAGATCAGAAAGAGATCCGCAAGATGGGACAGTGGTAGATTGCAGAGTAGGTGCCAGGAGAATTGGGTTTCCAGTCTTGCTCACTCACCTTGAGTGACCTTGGGGACTAACTTTGCTCATGCTGGTCCCAGTGTTGCCCATGCTGCAGCTGTTACTCCCCCACCCCAGAACGCATCTCCAAGGCTGTGGCCAACATCTGCAAAGCTTTAAGATTTCTGTGGGCCCCCTTATGTATCACAACGAGCTGCCTGCTCATTTAGATTCTGTCTTCCCTGAGGGATAAAGTAGTGAAGGAGCAATGAGGAGTGGAGAAAGCTGATGGAATGTGACTTGGTAAAAGTTTGGCGAGGCCGAAACTATCTACAGTCAAACACAAGACCACAATATTTCCTAGTCACGAGGTGATTCTGTTTGTCTTTAATCACGCAGAATGATCCACACAGGAGCCGTGCAGACAAACACCCACTATGCCATGCCGAGTCAGGCAAGCGGTCATGACGTCGCAGGGCCATCAACGCTGTGAAGCTGCTTACATCTAGTTAGAGTTAGAAAGATGACCGTTTTAGTTGAGGTTGAGAGTTCAGAAAATAATGAGGTTTTCAACTGATGACGTGCATTCCATTTATTTAAAAGCTGAGCTCAGCAGGAGAGGAATTGGTTTCAATGTCAGTTTCTTAAAATATTTTTGCTCTTTCATCAGGGTGAGCTTCTTTTGCCAGTCCTTGAATGGTAAGATGGTCAGATAATAATGAGATGAGAACTGCTTCTTCAGGTAAATTACTTCATGTTCCAGGAAGACAGGGGTTCATAGGCCCTTTATTTCTTCAGCAGCGATTACTGTGGTGATTCTCTTTAGCCCAAGTTCACATGTGGTTTAATGAAATACCAATAATATTGGGTTAATTTTGGCAGGGACTGTAATTTGACTGTCGCCTCCTTCATGCTTCAGAGTTTAATCTAGTGGTATAGATGAGTGATGTATATTTTTAAAATCCTGGTAGTGACTGCAAGCCCACCTCACTGGGTTACATAGAGGACTTCCAGGTGGCTGGCTACTGGTGCCACCAGGAGGGACTGAGCAGCCGGCCGAGCTGGCCAGGCCGAGGAGGCCAGGCAATCACAATGCTCACGTTCGCTGCTCCTTTTCACAAGTGAGCTCCTGTGGTCAGCTTTTAGGATTCCACAGAGCCAAGCTGCCAGAATTTGAGATGCCGTGGACTGCTGCCAAGGAGCAGCCTGGGTGTGCATCAGCTGCTCAAGGCCAGGCCTGGACTGGGTACTGAAGAAGACATGGTCTCACCGTCCATATTTCCGGTAGCGTAGGTGATAATCCACTGCTGCTGAAGATCAAGCACAAACATGCTGACCCTAATCCCATGTCAACCCTGTGAAGTTTCTTTCCCAGGAATAAAGTTCAAAAGTGAATAAAATATTCTCCTGGGGAAACATCAGTGTGTAGCCAATGACAACAGTGCCAGGTAAATTAACACAGCTCCTGAATAAGGCGTTGGCAAAATACAATTTATGTTTATCTTTTCATTCAGGCTGATTTTTAGTATTCAGTCTTGGGAAGAAGAAATGCTTTAAATTGCCTAGCCTGAGGCCAATGTGAACAGGTAAGTACAATATCATTTCTTAAAAACATGAGACAAATAAAAATCTATATTTTTGATAATTATTTTTCCCAAGAAGCTAAAGCTAATAATCAGTTAATATTCCAGAAAATAATCAAGATTTCACTGAGAGGTTTCACTTCATCTGAGTTGAAACTAATTTTTGCTCCAAATACCAAGCATTATCCTCATTATTTGCAAGAAAACCTAGACTCCCGTCCAGTTTCCTAAGGAAAAGCTGCCACTCGCAGAGGCCAAAGTAGCCACGGGTAGCATGAGATGACTCCTCTTGCCTCCATCCAGCTGGAGTTGTTCCCCTGTGACTTCCAGCCGCTACTGCTCTATTTTGTAAAACTGCTTGTCTTGGAGACAGAATGCAGCACAGTCTCTAAGAGAAGCCCTATGATATGTGTGGGCTGGCTCTTCAGACCTGAGCCTGGCCAGGCGTCAGTGCCGCCTCCTGACCAAGCCAACACATCCAGAGTATGTGCGCGCACAAGGCCAGGGCTCCAGGCAAGGGGCACTAACTCCACTCCCCACAGTGTGTCTGGGCTCGGCAACTCTCACACTAGCAAAGGGCAGAGGCGACGCACAGTGCTGATCTGATGGGTCACGAGAAGGCTGTGACTTCTATCTTGGCTTTGCTCCCCATTTCACTTCAGATCTGGAAGCCCCTCTAAGGCCCACGTGCAGAAGGCTTCACGCCTACACATGGTGCCTGGGAGGTGGTGGAACTTTTGAGAACTGGATTTGGTGGAAGCTGTTTTGGTCAGCAAAGGAGCAACCTTGAAGGAACTGTGGGACCCAGCTCCCCTCTTCTCTCTCAATTCTTGGCCATAAGGTGACAGAAGTTGACTGGATTCTGCCAAGAAGTTGCATCTTGGCACAGGACTAATAGGAGATGATTGTGGCCTACAGCCTTCAAACCCAAGAGGTGTTCCTTCCAGTAACAGAAAGCTGGTTAGCACACACTTTCTCTCTTTTTGTCTCTCAGGGTCACTTGTTCTGTGAAAAATGAGCTGCCATGCATTAAAAGCCCCATCGGGGGGCCCATGTGTCACAGGCCTGGACCCCCTGGCCAGCAGGCATGAGGAAAGAAGCCGGCCAGGACCACCAAGGATGGTGGCTGTTGTTGAACTGAAGACTGCTACAGCACAAACAGAGAGAACAGTGACACTGTGAAAGGGCCCAGCAGTGGAGTCTCCACGAAAAGCCGCTCCTGGATTTATGGCCCACTATCGAGTGAGGCCAGGCCGGGCATGGTGGCCATGCCTGTGATCCTAGCACTCAGAAGATTGGGGCAGGAGGGTCACTGTGAGTTCAAGGCCTGCCTACGCTACACAGTGTGATCCTGTCTCAAAAAAAAAAAAAAAAAAAAACCTGTATGTACTAATCTATCATGGTCACACGCTGAGCTAAATTCTGTGTAATTTGTACACACCTGTTGATAACTAAGTTCCCATTGAGTATAGTTTTTCAGTCTTGCTTCCTGGTCAGTTTTTTTCTTTTTTAAAATGTATGTATTTGGTATAGGCTCTCAGTAGGCGGCTTGGGCTCATAGCGTCCTCCTCTTTAGCCTCCTGCTTTAGTCTCCCCAGTGCTGGGATTACAGGCGTGCACCACCACGCCCGGGCTTGGTCACTGGCTCAGCGCGCCCGGGGCAGGGCCCGTGCAGCACGCCTAACGGGGCTGAAGCCCTGGCCGCTGCGCTCACCTAACTTACTCTGCTGAGCAGTCTCACCGGCCCTCCTGGTCATTCTTCACTGGACACTTTGGAAGTGGTTCCTTCTCCAGGCGACTTTTAGCAACAAGGCTGCCTTGTGGGCTTGTCCTTGGTCCTCCTTGTCCTTGGTCCTCCCTCTTGCACAAGTAGTCTCAAGAGCAATGAACTGCTTATGCATTTGGGCCTCAGTTTCTCCGCTGCGTGCCTTCCACATATCCGACAAGTCATTTCTGTGCTAAGACTCTGATGCTTGTGGCAGGTAACTATTGTGCCCCTGGGATCTACATTCCAAATGCCAGGAATGCTGTCCTCTCCTAGTATGACAGAAAGGCTGTGGACCTGGTGAGTGTCCCTTGTGGAGGCGGGAGAAAGCCTGGCCAAGGACTGTGCTATTGTGCCTTCCCTGTGAGGTTCTGATGCATCTAGCTAACTATCTAAGGTCCACTGACGGTCTTCTCTTGCATGATGGAATCTTCCAGGCTGCTCAGACTGTCCATTCAAAGTCTGAATTCATACTTTTCACCCCAACCCTTGACAGAACCCAAGTCCCCTTCATTGTTTCCCACTTTTTTAAATGTCTACACCACCTGCCAGGGGGGCTCAGTGCCTAGGTGCTGCCACCTTCACCACCGCCAGCCAGTCGCTGTAGACGCTGTCACGTATGAGCTTCCCAACTTCAACACAGACATGCGTTCCTACAGGAAGTGTCCTGGAGTGACCATGTTTTACATGCGTGGAGCACGTCTTGCGCCCTCTTCCCCATGGCTTTTGCTTGTGACTCTCCCTCCACCGTCTGCTTTCCTCTTTGTCTTGATAATTCTACATCATCTCTCAGCTCTTAGTTACGGTGTCACTTCTTCAAGGAAGGCATCTGTGATTGTCCCCAAGGAGATTAGCTTCCACGTGACCATTTCAGGCAATACTTACCTCCCCTCCCTTATGTAAGTTACAATTTTTAAAAACTCTGTGAAGTCACAAGGTTTCCACTATCTGAGTAATCCAAATATAAATAAAAATCAAAATAACAGGCAGGTGTGGGATGAAGGCAGATAGAGCTTTCTCAAGTGAGGACAGGATCGAAAGACAGAGGGTGGGGGGAAAGGAGGGAGAAGGGATAGAAGCAAGGATGAAGATGTGTTCTGCACATGCACCAGCCCCACACACGGAAAGAAGCCACTATGCACTGCAGACACGGAATGAAAAATAAATACACTTAGTATTCACCCCATCACCAATAATTTTAAGTTCGTGAATGAAGGGCCCATCTTTATCTTCCTTCACCTCTATGTGACTTGTACCCAAGGCTTGTAGACAGAAAATGTTTGCTAATTTGAAGGACAAATAGCTAAACACACATGCCGAGGATACCAGGCAGTTTGCTGAAAAGCCTGCAGCCATCCCTACAGCAGCATACTGACGAAGCCTGCAGCCATCCCTACAGCAGCATGAACTCCAGAGTGTCTTGTAGACAACGCTTTTGTATTCACAGGTCCCCTTTTATAATTTGGGAGCTAGGTGCTAATCTTTAGGTACAAAGTTTGCTATTTCTATGAGAGACAAAGAACATGACTAAGCAATAAATCCTAAAATTGTTATTAGAGTTAGTGGCATTTCATTTGAATAGCAACATGCAAATGGAGTGAACTTTCTTCTGATAAGTGTCAAAATACTTCGGTTCTACAAGCATAAATGAAAATGCTATTTTCCAGTAGTTATCGTAAAACAACTGACATATTTGAATGCATTGAAGGCTTTCCTGGCTGGCTAGAACTGACACAATAATTAATTTGAAGATAACTTACAGGTATATATGATAAAGTATTACTATCATCATATGGCAGAACTCTTAGAAATTAATTACAGAAAAGGAATCATATTTACTAAAAATAATAGAGGAGGAAGGAGAAAATACACAAAAATGCACGGCTCAACTATAATGCTTTTGCAATAAAAAATGCTGGACTCCATCTTCATCTGTAACACCAAAACTCCAGGGAATATTCCGAATAGAGGCTTGTAGGTAACTCTGTCCCTGCTAAGCAAATTTTGGAAAATAATGTTGAGAATGTAAAGTCTGTATTTGTTGACATGAACATATGAGTATGTTTCCAGGAGGATGTTCGCACAGCCAAAATTGCCTCCCACAATTAAGTGGAAGTGAAGCCTACAGAAGTGCGGACGCGATACCCCTCTCGGAAGAACGTGCTAGGGGTAGATGCGGAGAAACAGCTCAGGCGAAACAGGCGACTCTGTTTGGATGAAGAAATTCTCTCGCTATGTAATTCTTTCTTCGAGAGGCTTGGTATTGGTCTTAGCTGTTTACAATGCATGTCTATTTCTGTTAGAATCAGAAGAAAAGCTAAATTTAATCTGGAAAAGCAAGCAAAAGGTTGCCCTGAAAGATCTCAAATGTTTTTTCAGGGAAAGAAAATATATTTCAAGTATTTTTTCCCCAAGGTTTTGCTTGTTGGAACCATAAACTGTACGAAGTTTACACTACAATATACTTCCTGAAGCTTTTTCCTAAAGCCTTCCCAAACTCTGATACTAGCTTTCAATAATATAATTCTGCATTCTTTCTGCAACTATCAAAGTTAAATTCAGAGTTTTAAACTTTCCAAAGACTCATTCATCACATTAGTAAGCAAAATTGGACTATGTCTTCCTCTCCCAAATGAAAATTAAAGCCATCTGCTAATTCCGCAGCAGACCTCACCTCGGTGTTTCCCAAAATCTTGTAACTCGAGTAAAGAGAAGAAAAGAGGCGCAGCCTGCCTCAGCGCTGCTTTAATCTTTGGCTGGGACCTTGCAGTGGGAACTGGGGCATCAGCAGAAGAATTTCTTTATTTCCTTTTTCACTGGGGGCTTCTTCAAAAACTAGTCTTGTTCGAATCTGAATTTTGTTGTAGTTTTCTAACGGCTAGCGACCGAGCTGGTGGGTCAGAAGAAGGCTGGTAAATCAACCTTTTATCTTTCTTTTGCCACAAATTTTCTGCTGAACCCTAAGGGCCAAATTTAGAAATGCAGATAAACCAGATGTGCTCCGAAAATTGAATGCATACCTGTGCTGCTTACTAAAAGAACCTCAAAGTTTCCCACCGCACGGCACTCAGAGCTGCTCTGCTGTCTGCGGCGCCCCAGCAGGCAGCTTCCTCCTGTCCTCGGCAGAGGCAGGGGCGGCAGCCCAGCTCTGAAAATGTTGGTGATGAGATCTTTGCAAATAAGCACAAGTCGAATTATGTCAACTTCAAATGAAATCATAACACAAAAACAAAACATTCATAAATTGATAGAAATTATAGAGCTTCAAATGAGAAACAAGCATTTTATCTCCTCATTTGTATATTCTTGTCTCCCTGTCTATAAACATATGCTTGCACATGCTGTGTATTGATAGATTAACATATAAAATTACAACATTGCATTTGGAACACTGTAGTTAAGGTTGTCTTCACATTTATACTTCTAAAGTTTTATATCTGAGCCATAAATAATCTCTCTGGGCTGAAACTTGGCAGGTAGTGCAGAACTAGAGGTGTTGTCTTTTTCCTAAACATGGGGGGAAATTCATAGAAATGCTTAGATATTTGAAACACTTCTCGTTAGCATCTAAAGCATTTTTTTAATGTTCAAGGCAGAAATTGATCACTGGATCAAGAATTTCACTTCTGTTTTTATCTTCATATTTTTCATTAGTGAGAAAGCTTTAATAAAGAATAACTTTTAAAAAGTTATGATTATTTGGCTTATGAAAATTCATAAGTTACATTTCATTTTAAACTATCTTTTTTTTAAATTTTAAACTATCGTATAAGCATCTAGAAATAAGAAATCTACCTGAGCTTTTGTGCTATAACTCAATACTTCATGTAACATAACTGAGATTTATTTTCTAAATGATGCTGACAAAATAATTATGACTGCTAATGCATATAATCATAATAACAATTTTTAAAATGCTTATGGAAGATGATGAGTCCACTGCATTTATGATGTTGAAATTATATTAAAATGAGAAAAACTAAATATTTTATTTTGATGAATGTTTGACAAGATTTATAAACTTGAAACAAAAATAAAACTTCAAGAGTCAAACATACTTGTTAGCTGGATGATTTCCACAGAGTATTAAGATTCTAATTATTCTGTGTTGGTTCTAGACACTGTGATTGTTAACCAAGATGATTGTTTATATAAATTCTACTTTCATTCATCAGAAAAATGTTTTGAAAACTAAACTTCTACAACATGGGTTTAAATATAAGGCTAATGTTTTTCAGATCACTTAATGTTTTGTTGTGAGTGAAAACTGTATTTAAGTCACTTCATTACACCTTGCAATTATCCTCAGAGGATCTTTTCATTTATGACGCATAAATGTGGCATGTAGGGAGCACTTTCTTGTCCACTAACTGTGAAGCACATGGAATACAGTTCTCTTCCTCTACACGACTTCATAAATTCAGGTTAGAAATAACAAGATGAATACTTAGCAGGTATCTACATTGAATGTGAAAAATTGGTTCTGACGTCTAGTGACTCTAACATGTTTGATTTCAACTTTATACATATACACACAGTTTTGTCAGACCGTGAGGGAAGAACTAAACACGGAACGCTGGGATCACTAACTCTTGACTTACCCCTCCAGAGTCGCACGGTGATCTTTAAGAGCTATCTTCTTCTCTCCGAGCTTCGGTGACTGCACTCCTGTAGTCATTCATGTAGGTTCCGCTGCCTGAGTCTGAGGGATGCAGATTTGGTTGGCCTCATGTCCTTTGCAACTCAGCAAGGTAAACGCGAGGACTTGGAATTGCCTCATTGCTTGGCAGCAAATACTTGGCATCGGCCTTCCCTGTGGATGGCTGGGGAGGCCTCCCCTAGCTTTCATGAGAGAGAGCAAATGAGGGCTTCCGTCGATGTGACCTGACAATAGTGTCACAGGGCACAAAGTGATCGTGCTCAGAACTGCACAACAAGCCTTAGATAAAGTACAAAACTCACATTCCTACTTTAAAAAAAAAAAAAAAGAACACAAACTTTTTTT
>NDGN011167692.1:0-12406 GCA_002564285.1 Tympanoctomys barrerae | reverse complement strand
ATCTCTATCTCTATCTCTATCTCTATCACTATCTCTATCACTATCACTATCTCTATCTCTATCTCTATCTCTATCTCTATCACTATCTCTATCTCTATCTCTATCTCTATCTCTATCTCTATCTCTATGTCCTTCATGAGTGGACCACATTTCCTCCACCATAGTCTGCCACCTGTATTGGAGGCAAGTGTCCATAGATTGACCCCTCTGAAACTGAGTCATAATAAACCTCTCCTCCTTAAACATGCAAAGTATTGTCTCCCTGAGAAAAAGCTGTCCAGTGCAATGGGATATGTAACAAATATGTCCTGAAATGACCTACTTGAGTGGAGGAAAGATGCTAGAAAGGTAGAGGTGGAAATCCCTGTCTCAGTCTGTTCCAGCTGCTGTACAAAATACCACAGACCGAATAATGGAAAAAGAAGATAAATTTATTTCTCAGAGGTCTTGGGCTAGAAAGGTCATACTCAACGCACTCACAGATCCAGTGTTCTGTCACTGTCTGCTGGCTCAGAAAGGAAGACCATCTGCTTCCTATGACTGGCCTGAAAAGAAGGAGAACCCGCCCACAACTAGGGATACAATCTCACAATCCAATCATCTCCGCAAACCACCTCTCGATTCCATCACATTGCGAGTTAGGATTTAAGCACATGGAATTTGGGGGAAGCAAACCCTGAGACGTCAGCACTGCTGTTCGTGTTGGTGATGGTCGCAGTGATCTGGGAGTCCTTCTATGGACTCAGCCAAGGCCACCTCCCGGGTGTTTGCTAGGACAAGAGAGCCTCACGTTTGGACATCTGGGGCCTTATGTATAAACAAAAGCACAAGCAGTGAGGAGGTCAGGGACCAAGAGGGCTGTGCAGCCTGAGAGACAATTGCTTGTCTGCACAAGGCACTGGTGTTGGGCAGGCAACCTGCAGGTGCACTTGAGCACAGCTGTCCCAGCTTCCCTAAGCTCCACCGAGCTTGTGGTGAGATCAACGTCACAGCATGCCCACTAGCGCCAGTGGAGAGACTTCCTGGTGCCTTCTCTCACAATTGCAGCACATGGGAGCCACTCTTCAGTGTGGCCAGGGAAGTTTGGCCATTCTCAGGACTTCTTAAATTAAGCAGCAAATGAGATCAAAGGAAGACACAAGGCACATTGCTGCTTCCTCAAGGCTGTCGGCCCTGCTCTTCTACCCAACTCGACATGCCTGCTAAGGCTTCGCCAGGTGGCTGGACTCCCCATAACAACTGAAGACTCTCCTTGAACATCTTAGGTCAAAGTGAAGTCACATGAGATGGGAGCCCCCTGCTCAGGTAAGGTGCAGAACACACCCCAGGTGCTCCCAGGAGAAGCGGGGGCCAAGGCAACAGTGAGATAAGAGCACTTCTGGTTCATTCCCAATGCCTAGACTGCAAGGCCTCACCCTGCCTGGCATGCAGCTGGCAGGGAACACTCCCTTCTCAGCTGGCACCGTGGTACACTTTGGAGAAACTCCCTGCACTTGGGTGGCTTCCCAGGCAAAGGCCACCACACCAGAGGGCTGTATAGCTGGAAGCCTGGCCCTGGGGTGGCAGTGACAAAGCTGAGCTGAGTCACTGCTCCTTGGACAGAGGCTCCCTCGTCTCTGCCCCCCTCCTGCCCCAGGACATGTGGATGGGACATTTCTATTGAGGGAAAGCCTTCACTTCCTGTCACTTGCTAGCTCCTGGGCTCTGTGCCCACCATCTTTTATGCAGGATCTCACTTGATGCTGAAAATTTCCCGATGGAGCCTGCAAGCACAGCGAAGGAATATGCTGTTTCCCCATTTCCTTGATGTAGCTATTCTGAATAAATATGAACATAACATTTATTTTAAATTTCATACAAATGAAAATATGACATAGTAAAAATAGCCAAAACAACAAAAATGAAATCTGACAAAGCCTCTAACCAATCCTCTTTTGAACTGCATGCTTCTCACTTTGAAAACTTATCCATAGACATTGTGATCCAAAAGGTATTAAAAGGTCCTTCTGAGTCACAAGGATGTTTTGCTCTTCAAAGCCAGCCTTTAAGCAAGGTGACATTCATGGCCATGCCTCCTCCATACACCAGCAGGGGGCACTGCTGAACTGAGAAGATGGCTGGGTTCTAAAATTGACCAGGTGCCCTGCCCATACAGAAGCAGAGAGTTAGTTGCAGGTGGAAAGGGTGGGACTTTATTCAGATGCTTACTGCGAGGGGCTGATGAGGGTGGAGGAATTTTATCCAGACCTGTTTAACATTAACAAAAGACCATCAGTGTGGTTGTACAGTCCCAACACTGTAGAAGGCCATTGTACGAAGGTCATAAATTCAAGCCTAGTCTGGTCAATTTAGTAATTTAGGAAGGTGCCTAATTTTTTCTTTGTGTGTGTGTGTGTGTGTGTGTGTGTGTGTGTGTGTGTGTCCAGGCTCAGTTCTCCCTGGGGGCAAGGCTGGGGTGGCATGTAGTGCTGAGGATTGGACCGAAGTCCCTAACTTAGGCACTTTGCCTAAACTTGCCTAAGTAGGCACTTTAAACGTCTGAGCTATCTCACCAGCCCTTTTTTAAACGTCAAAATGGAATGAAGATGTACAAAAGCCCTGAGTTCTATCCTCTATATTAAAAAAATAAAGACTGTTATGGAACTTTTATTTATACTAATTTTGCTATTTTACAAAATCTTCCCTTTTATGCCTCCAAATATTTACATGTATTGAAAGTATCACCTTCATCATATTGGAACACTAGGGTCCCACACGTAGATATTTCCTAGGCCCCCCAGTGCAAACACTTAGCTCCAGCCAAGGCAGCTCTGTCTGTGGTCCCGGGCGCTCAGGGTGAACTGGGGCAGAACGCAGAGCAGAAGAGCCATCTGCAGAGCCCTGGCATGGTGGAACAATTCACTCCTTCCTTGCATAAGCATCTCCCTGGTCTAAGCCCTGAGCCACAAACACAACAACAGCTCCACATCAGGCAGAGTAATTGCTTTATGAAAGCCCTGGATGGCCAAGTTCAGGCCTTCAGTGCAGCCCCCATTTCTGGCTCACAAGGAAAGATAGATAGAATCTGAACCATGCTGAGGCCAACCCTAGCACCTGACTGTTCACACTCACTGACAGATGCCGCAGATATCGGAAATACATATTTAACTGATGAGAATGCTTAGTGGACACTTGGGTTTAAAAGAAATGAAAGGTGCAGGCAAACCCAACCCAAGGGGCACTCTGCTGAAGCTTAAGCTCCAGAGGAGCACTAGTGTCCTGAAAGTTCACAGTGGATAGGGACACTGCCCACTGTTGCTGAGTGGAGAAACTACTCAACAACAATTAATCAGCTTGATGACTAAAACAAATACCCTAGGGCACTTTGTGAAGAAAACTTCCATGGAGTTGCCATCAGTCTAGGGAGAAAGCCTGCTGGCAGACCCGGCATTGGAATTAGTCTTATGTCATTTGGTGTACAGCTTCCTTAGACTTATACAGATGTTTGCATAGTTTAAGAGAAATGCTCTCATCCCTGTAAGACATACACTGGACTGAGTTAGGAGGGAAAGATCATGATGCTTAGACTTTACTTTCAGCTCTACAAGTTAGCAAAAGAACTGAACCCAATCATAATTATGCATTCTATGCTAACTCATTTCAATTACATTACTCTTTTCTCTTGGTCCTTTGAGGTGAAAATTTTATGCTACTATGTTTTTCTTCCTTTTTGTAAGAGCAGGTCTTCTATGTCTGTGTCTTGTGCTATAATTACTTGAAGGCCGTATTCTTAGCTTCTTAATATTTTGTTATAAAATTTTGTTTTATTTTCACACAGCATAAAATAAAAACATCTGCATATAATTATAGATTTTCAGGAGAGTAGGTGGCAATTAATCAGCTCAACAACAAACTATGGTCTTCATTCAGCCTCCAGCAAGATCTCCTGCACTGAAGGACCCCAGCTCCAGCCTGAGCCTCCCACCTGGACCCCTATCCATGCTGTCACCTGAGTGAAGGAGACCTGTGTACAGTACAGTGGGAACAGAACAGTGTGCCAGGGCACATTGGCAGGCTACTCCACTGCACTGTCCTGTTTAGGGATACAGGCTCTTCCAGCCAGGGCCTCTCCCTTGGCCATCCCCTGGGAGGTGTCCCTGACTACCTGTCCTGCCTATGTGGGCTCTGCTGGGTGTGCATGGGAGCCAAGCAACATACGAGTACAGCCTTTGTGAGAGCTTCCGAAGCCACCCGTCTCACACCCAGACCCTCTTCCCACGTCTTCAAGAATCCCCAATATTGCAGATGGAGTGGTGGACAGATGGAATGAACACCTCTTGCTGGACACTGTTTTATCACTGGCTATTATCATGTGACACAGCATCTCTTGGCTCACCCCTGTTCCAGTGATAAGTCACTACATAGCCACCTTCCCTGGGTAGATGGTGTTAACAGCCACGTCACTGTACCCAGGAGATTTGATGACCAGAAGTCTAGACAAGGCACCCTCCTGGCTTTTCACCCTCATGCCTGTGAGCACAGATGGGTCTGCAGGGGTGGCTGGGCCTTCAGCAGTCCTTTTCCCACCATCCATGCATCTTCAGGCCAAGATGCTGAACTCCAGTCCTGGACTCAGCTTGTCTTTCCACCTCCGTGGGCTTCTCCTTGTGACGTGGGCTCCCCAGGAGACCTGGGACTGTCCTGAGAGTCGCCAAAGTTGAGTTTTCTAGTAACCTCATCAGGAGTCATGTGCCATCACGTGTGCCACAGTCGTGCCGGAAAGGCACAGGCGCTGCCCTCTCACCCCCAGCATGCAAGGGGCAGAGATGTGGGTCCCACCTCTCCAAGGAAGAGTGGCCCCGAGACAAGCAGCCACCAGGAAGCCAGCCAAGGCACTGTGACACTTTTCTGGTGCTTACCCTTCCCTAGGACAGTGGCAGGTCTCTGTTTAATCTGTTCTACAGAGACCACTCGCCTACACTGTTGGGAGACATTCTCTCCAACAATTAATTTCCCCTCAGACTGGGAGAAAAAGGTTTTTCTGAGCCTCTACCACAATAATTCTATTGATGCAAGGAGGGGGAAAACACTAAATCTCCTCACACTATTTTTCTTTACTCTGATTTCTAGTCTCCTCATGTTGAAACAGAAAATATGATTGGAAAGAAACACCAGATTCCACAATTCTTGTGTCCTTAAGGCTTGGGAAGATGGATGAGCCCAGTGACAGTGCCAAATCAGTGACAGATGATTATCAGCTCAGAGCTCTGGCTCCAATCTCCATTACCCAAGCCAATTGCTTACATGCTTGTCGACTAAAATGACCTTGCTGCTCTGTGTCCTCATAGGAAGAAAACCTCAAAGGGCAGGACCACTTCCATGTGGCTGTGTAACTTGGGCATCATGCATATGGCCTGGCAGGGCTGGGTGCTCAGGGAAGTTTTCTCCATGGCAACAGCATCAACATCCGTTCAACCTGGGTCAGGGATCTATCACAGGAAGAATTCAGTTCTCTATCAGGCAGGGGACAGTGATTTCAGGAAGGCCACTACTTGGGACTTCCTCTGAGATACACACAGGTTACCTAGGCTGCCCGGGTATCCAAAATATTTCCTCTAGTTGTGTTAATCAGATTTTTCATAACTTGGACAAAATAGTTGACATTCATTTTTCTAAAGAAAAAGAAGTTAACTTGACTTATGATCTCAGAGGATTTAGTCAATGTCAGCTGTTTCCAAAGAAAAACAACATGGAGGACGGGTCCAGTGGATGAAAGATGCTTCCTTCATCACGGCCAGGAAGCAGAGCAGAGGGGCAAAACTGGAGAGGAGGGGAAAGGGGACTAGATAGAGACCCCTGGCACACACCTCTACCCACACAGACATGCTCAGAAGTGTGCTTTCTAACCGCTGGCCAGATCCCTGTTAATCAAGGTGAAAATGAACTTTAACCTCACACCCTCCCACCCCAGCTCTGGGGTTAGAGCTACATCCAGGTCCCAAACTCAGCTCCTCAAGTCCCAGGCCCTTTTCTAGATCTCTGAGAGCCTGGCACTCACTCAGAGAGGTTGAGTAAGGTAAACATCCACAGTGAAAGCTCTCCTGAAGAAAGTAGGAAGCCTGGATGTGGAGCTGCTAAAACGTCCCCACAAAGAAAGGAAGCTACCCAAGCTCTGAGGAAGACAGCAGCACGGAGCCCAGACCACCAGCCCTTCCAGCTCTCTGAGTTCAAGCCAGACCTGCAGGGGAAAGCGCCGCCTTCTCCCCAAGGTGGAGGAGGTGGAGCAGAGGAAGACACCACGCCGTCCGGACCAGGATGCATAGTCAGAGGCACTGGACTGGCACCCACGGTGCAGCCGTGGTGCCAAGGCTGTGGGCGGGGCTCAGACTGTGAGCTCTGTGATTAGCAAGCTGGTGAACAAGGCTCTGAGGGCTCAGCCTCCTCTCGTGGAGAAGCACATGGACTTGGGGTAGAGACAAGCCATGAGTAGTCCCTTCCCAAAGCCAGCAGTGCACTTCCTGATGACAGGCCAGCACCGGCAGCATCAGCAGGGAGTCAGCCTCCTGTTCCCAGGGAAGAACTGGGATGTTGCCACACAAGATTGATCTCGCCACTGCCAAGCCGAATCTGCTGCCCTCTTGCACAGTCCTTCACTGGCAAAGAGCAGGACAGAGCCAAGTGGCTCAAGCTCCTTGGGTGGGCGGCCCAGCTCAGCCTCTCTCACCTCACTACCAGGAGAGGCAACCTCACTCTCCCAGTGTGGGACACCATTGCTGTCCCCTATCCCTCTCTGTTCCCTGAGATGCTGGTAAATCAGCCAAACATGCACCATGGAAGGAAGCCAGGAAGAATGTGAATACAGAGACAAAGATGTAATTGAAGTGCTTCTGGGCGTAGAAATCTTGCCAACGTAAAGCAAAGCTTATTTCAGTTATGTTCCAAATGAGTTCATGCAGAGCGTCCCAGACCTCTATTTTGCTGTGTGGATGTTAGAAATTCAGGTGTCAGTGGCCACTTGCACGCATGTACATGCAAAACACAGACCCATGTGGACACAAGTATCCTCCGTACTTAGGATTTTTATGTTGCTTTTCTTGTCCTAAAGAGCCACTTTGATAGCTGTGTCTACTAACTGTGTCCAGGAATTAATGAGGGATGAGAGGCGTCTATAAATGGCTGCTTATAAGGAGTTGGTTGCTCAAGGGATGATCAAAATATACGCCGACGAGTTAAAAAGACTATAGTAAAAGATGCATCATTGCCGTGAGCCCCTCACAACAGTGTCCTGCCTCGAGCACACCTCGAGCGCCACTGCTCCTGCCTCTCTCTGAAGCAGTTCCAGGTCCCATCTGTGGCTTTGTCAACCATGATAAGAAAAGCGGGAAAGGCTGCCACCAGTGCCGGCCCTCAGAAGGGCGACCCCTCAGGACATGAGCTGCACCCCCGCTTCACCCTATGTGGCGCCGGGTGACCTCTGGCACTTCCCAACGTCAACATGACCACGGAAAGGAAATGTTCTGAATCCACTCGGAATCCTGAGGCAGCCAGGACCGCACACCTGCGACCCTCAGGAAAGAGGCCTCCAGAGCTGCCCCCGCAAGCAGCAACAACAGTGGGCTGAAGTGTGTGTGAGCTCAGAGGGAGGCTGGAGGGGGACTGGGGCCAACGCGGCCTTTACCATAAGTGTTTGAAATGTTAATGCTCACCTTTTTACGTCGCCCCTCCTATGTGCTTGCCTCAGCCCTGCTCCCCTTGGGCAGCACTTGCTTCATTTGCTGATTTTACTTCCTGCTTCCCTCTGTCTGCTCTTTTTCATCACTTGGCTTTGGCCATGTGTGTGTGTGTGTGTGTGTGTGTGCACGTGCACGTGAGCGTGTGCATGCGTGCATGGTGTGAGGACCCTGCCAGCCCCTCTGAGCCCAACTGCCTCCAGCGGCCTACACCTTGCCCAGGTGACAAGTGACAGGTGACACTAGGTCAGCAGCACACATTTCAACAAGAGCAACTTAAAGAAGGATGACTTCACATTTATAAGTATGGATTTGAAATGACTGCTTTGTGTAGAGCTACTGACTAGAAATCCACCCGCCTCTCCATGGCCTCCTGGGATCACCAACACTCTAACCTGTGCAGCAACCCCTTTTTTGACTTTTTGTTTTTGGCACCAGGGATCAAACTCAGGCCTTACACTTGCCAGGCAGGGGCTTAAGTTGCTGAGCCATCTCCCAGGCTCCAGCAGCCCATTCTTGCTGCCTGTTACAGCCCCAGGTGAAGGACACTGGCTCCGGCATCTCTGCGCTCCAAGGGCTCAGAGCCGAAGTCCAGCAGGTCCCCTGGCTGCTGCTGCCCTTGCTCCATGCACCAGGACAGCAGCCGGGCTAGAAAGACAGGCTCATAAGTAGCCTCATGACTTTCAGTGGGGCCTGAACTATGACCTGTGCTGAGCTGGGAGCAGAACAAATGAAGGAGCCTGTGTGGACAGGTGCAGGTGTGGGGGGGGCCAGGTCCGGGGCACACAGCAGGTGTGGATGCAGGCCAATGCAACCCACAGGACAGGTGCAGATGGAGGGCCAGGCCAGCCAGCAGCCAGTGCGGCTGAGGACAGAGGCACCCAGCTGGTCCAGCTGTAGGGCTGAGGCCCACCAAGACAGCTGTGGACTCCGAGCTTAGTGGAAGGAGGCCTGGCCCGGCCTGGGCTGGCTCTGGTCCAGCCACCTGCGGAGCCCTGAGGCTTCCCTTCACTCCGAGCATCACTCCACTGCTGCCCCATTGTGGGACCTCTCCTGAGGTCAGGGTTCTGGCAAGAGACCTGCAGGGAGCTCAGGAGGACGCTATCTGGGCAGGTCTGGGGACAGTCATAACCTGCCTCCTAGAACCTGATGCCCAAGGCACAAGGTGGGAGCGTTGTCCAGGCCTGGGCAGCCCCCCACTGCATGGGTGCCTTCAGTTGACTGCTGAAGCTCGTACAAAGCTCCTGCCCAGAATGCCCCGCACACAGGTGCCAGCACTCTGCAGCCAGGCTGGTGGGCGACCAAGACCTGATTCTGAGGCATCCAGGGCTCCAGCACCTCTAAGCTTGGCCACACCCCAGTTCCCCAGGCCTTCTTTGTTATGCAGCCTCCTGTGACGCTTTTGTTGGTTATGATCTGCTACTTAAGTCACTACACTAGTCTGTATATTAAAGCAAACTAGGAAGGCGTGTGCTGTAGAAAAGGAACCCTGCCTCTCTTACGTCACGAGTCCCAGTTTGTCCATACTTGCTTGATTTTAATACTTAAAGGGTTGGATGTCCGGGAAATGCCCACTCAGTCCCGGGGAAGCAAGTCTCAGAGTCATCTTGACTTGGGACAGATATTCAGATGCCCAGTAAAATCCTGTCGGCCACACCGGGGGCTCGTGCACGCCCTTCCAGAGGCGGCCGCCAGAGGGCAGCAGACGATCGGGTTCAAAACAGCCAGGGATCCTCAGGGACTCCCCCAGTTGCCAGTGGGATCCTTTCCCGGTTTGCTGTGACCTGGGATGTGCAGGAGGGCGTCCTCTGATGGGACACTAGCCAAGTGTCTGGCCCGTAAGCCTACTCCTGCCCTGTGTTTGAGAAGCGCCTGCTGCACTTGGTCTGTCCTTCAGGTATCTTCAGTCTTCAGGTTGGTTTTCATCATATGGCGAGGAGGAAGGTGTATTGTCTGTCCGCAGCAGTGACAGCTGTCCTGTTGGAAGAGGGCTGTAGGGGCACACGACACTGCACCATTTTTATCAAGTGCTTGAAGAATAACTTGGGCCTCAAGTCTTCTAAGGACCTTGCCGAGGTTGGAGAGGTGTGCGGCTCCTGGAGGCCACCCCATCTCCAACCGCAGAGGCAGGAGGTGACAACCGAGTCGTGGCCAGAAGTCCAGCCGGGGGACCCTGGAGGTGCTGTGCTTTCTGGTCCTGGACACCGCAGCCCCGCTCTCCCCAGGTCTGCCCGGGGCTGCGTTCTCCTTCCTGAGGCCCCCGAGCGTGGCTCTTGCTGAGCTCAGAGCCTGGGTTTAGGGGTCCATGCCTGTGCAACAGGATCTCATCTAAACGCAGCTGCCGAGAGCCCAGGAGCCGCGAGTGCACGGGCCCAGAGACTCCGCGGAGGGCTTTCCCTGTCCTCCCCGCTCTGCAGAGGACACACGGCTCCCTGCGACGCCTTGAACTCAGGCATACTAAGAAAGCCTTGACAGCGCTGGGATCCGCAGGAAGTGGACACCGACAGAGCTAGGCCAGCGGCGCAGGGCAGACGCGCGCTCACTCTGTGGAACCTGCGGCTGGCGCCCACCAGAGGGCGGCCTCGCCACTTCCCAGCCCTCACCTTCCCGAGGCACTGGACTAGGAAGGGCAAAGAGGAGACCAAGCCAGCTGTGAGTCACATTTCCACTTCCTTACCAGCCTGCTCTCCGCAAATCCGCCCGGACGGGGCCGTATCACCACGTTCTGAGTGCCTGCCCCTGTGTCAGGCAGGTGGGGGTGGCCCTGTTGGTGTGGCCCCTTAAGATCTGGGAGTCAGCGGTCCAAAATGAGCTGACCCCTAGTTCCCGTCCCCAACCTGCTCTTGTGGGCCCGGGCCGTGCAGCCCCCGTGCAGGGACCAGGGCTTCTCTTGCTCCCTGGAGTGGGGAGTCAGTTCCCCAGACACTCACGTACCTCAGACAGTGCTGCCCTCCCAGATGCCTGCCATCGCCCCCTTGCCCATCCCTGTTTCCCCGTTGCCCCCTGGAGCTACCCCACACAACCCTGCCTGGCTGTTCTGTCTTCCATTCCCTGGCGGTGGACTCGACACGAAACTGCTGGCTGGCAGCGACCTGTCCCTGTTGCCCTGTGTCTGGCCATCCCCATAATCCCAGGGAGCTATCTCCTCCTCAGCAAGCCATGAAGAGGGGGTGATGGCACCGTGGCCTGAGCAGGGCCTGTGGGAGCTCACGGTCAGGGAGAATGGCGCAGCACGGGCACCTGCAGCACTGGGGAGGGGAGAGGCACGCGCCCTTGCTCTGCCAGGCGGGAAACCCAGGCCTTCTCCCTGCAGGACAGCTGAGAGAGAGGACAGGGAGAGGCCATGGAAGCAGAGGCATGGGTGGCACAACTGCCACAGCCCGGCAGGGCCACGCAGCAGACATCTGAGTCACAAGAGCAACTTGTGCAGGGGTGACCTGCAGGCTGCCAGGCCCTCAGCCCTCCCGGCCCAGCACAGGGCCTGAGGCAGCTGCTTCTGTACAGAAGACACCACGCGGTGCTGTCCTCTGGATGCAAGAGGCGGGAAGAGGCTCCAGAGCTGGCGGGAGGCCTGATCTGCACCAGAACAGCAGGCTGCTCTCAGGACAGAGAGCCCAGGGAGCTGACAGCTAGGTGTCGGGTCCCCGTATTGTGGGGACCTTTGATCCCAGGCACTGGGAACCCTTCCCTACACCCCCAGTTTGCTCTCCACCGAGCTGTGGACATCCCTGCTACAATTCCTCGTGAAATATTAAGTACTCGGAGGGGGATGAAGCCAGCGCAGTCTGGTAAGTTTTACAAAACAAATGGAGATGTAAGAAAAGAAAAGCGGAGCTTCAAGACCTTCAGAGCCCTGTGCAAGATAAACATCCGGGGCGCCAGCCCCAGGGCAGCCGCTGACATCGCAGGAGAGTTCAGCACGATCATATAACTGTCACCCCCAGAGGGCAGGACGTGACGCATGGACAAGTCAGGATACGAACCCTCGAGTCATGCTCCGTGCATGACAGTCACCCACGTCCTGTGCCAGTACTTTTAATTTAATCAGCCTGGTGTCAGGGGCCACTGGAGATAGACTGCAGCTGCTGCGGCCCACGCCCTCCCCCCTCCCGGTCCCCTCCCTCCAGCGCCTACAGGGACAGTCTAAGCCTGGGTCCCTGTGTGCGCCTGTGTGTCCCTTTCCTGTGAGCCAAGTATGTGTTTCCATAGGTGACTAGCCTCAAGACACTGGGAACATGGCCATCTGTGCTGTTGGTGACATTTTTGTGCAGTGAAGAAAAGTCACCAGCCCAGGAAAACCCAGGAAGCAGATGGAAGAGTCATCCTCATGTGAGTTCCAAAAGGAAAACTATTCAACTAGCACCCTCAATTGGGGCAATTTTATTATTAAATCACTGAGGATGAGCAGCCAGAGAGGCACGTAGGTTATATTTTTTTTTTCCCAAAGAATTACAAGTGAGGAGAGAGAAAATTGAAGAGGGTGTTTCATGCAGTGAAGAGGAGACCACTGTTCAGAATTTGCTGTTATTCTCCTAAGTGACACTCGGCCACAGTAAGGAACAATGTTTTCCAAAGTATGAGGAAAGATCCGTCCTTAAGTAAATGGTCAAGAAAGGGTCAGAGCAAAGGAGGGCAATGAAGGGGCTGCCCGGGGGTGGAGACAGAGAGCCTGCCTCTCTGGTGTGACAGACAAATGT
>NDGN011167585.1:0-10315 GCA_002564285.1 Tympanoctomys barrerae | reverse complement strand
TTGAGATTTTGTGCCATTGTTTTTATATTTTTTTTCTTTAAAATAACTGATGTCTAAATAAATTAGAAATTAGAATTTTGGGGCCAGGGATGCAGCACAGTGGTATAAACACCTGCCTCATAAGCTCAAGGTCCTCAGTTCAATTCCTGGTACCAAAAAAAGAAAAAAGATATCAGAATTTTGCTAAAAATATTTTTCCCAGTAATTCTTCAATCTACTTTTAAAGAGAGTGCTGTTTGTTGAGTAAGTAGTGCACAGTGATATGGATACGTTCCTTAGCCTTTTTCATTTTACTTTGAGACAAGGCCTCACTAAGTTGTCCACGCTGACCTCAGGTCACCTTCTAAGCAGCTGAGATCATAGGCAGGCACCACCACACCATACTCCTTACTTCTTAATAATCCAAGCTCTTCCACTGTATCCCAAAGCAGATAGACTTGCGCACGTTGTCGTTTCCATTCCTGGAGCCTCTTCGGGGTCACTTCTCCATGCTTAGCCATCACTTTCAACTTGAAAGTCAGCAGAATCTTTCAGACTTGGGGCTGGTAGAGCCCAATGGGCTTCCTTTTTTTTTTAAATTTTGTTCAGGTTCTCACTATGCAGCACAGACTTGTAGCGATCCTCCTGTTTTTAGCCTGCCCAGTGCTGGGATTACAGGTGTGCACCACCATGCCAGGACTCAGTAGCCAGCTCAGCAAGCCTGGGGGCAGAGCCAGCACAGCATGTGGAGCTAGGGACCAAACCCTGGCCCCTGCACTTGCTTAAGCAGGTGCTTAGTCTGTTGAGCTATCTTGCTGGCCCTGGGGATTCTTCACAGAGCTCCTGTACTCAGGTTCTTGATGACAAAACCTCCTGTGCTGGGCTTGGCCAGCATGCCAATATGATTTGATTTCCAGTTTGAGATCAAGCCGTTTAATTACAACAAAGTTAACTCCTGGAGTTGAAACGGAAGCAAATGCACAGAAGGCCAGCAGGAGTCGTGACTGCTGAAGTTGATTCATAGAATCTGCTCTATTCATGTAAAAAAAAAAAAATGCAAGCTCTGTTTTTCCAGGTGACAATCAAAATGTAAGGTCTTGCACGTACAGCTCCGGAGTGCTTGACAACCTCACATCTGCTGAGACCTGCAGGCCCTCCTTATTTTCCCTTATGTCCTCTTGCTCCTCGATTTCCCCTAAATGGGTTGCCTGCCCTCTGCACCCTGCAGGCCTCCCCCTGCCCACTCCTCACTCCACTTGGACAGGTGTCTTTCACACATCTGATCACTCTGGTTGTCGCCCTTGGTAAGCCTCTCTCTGTTCACAGGCGAAGAGCTCAGTGCTGGCCAGCCAGTCTCCAAAGCTGCTTTCCCCACCCGACTTCCCTCTCTATAGAAATGACTTCCACTTTCCTGGAGACAGCTGGTGGCTCTATCTCCCTCACCTCTGCCTCACATGTTGGTACTTCTTGTCCCCTCTACCTTTTCCACCCCACCTGCTCTTCATGACCCAGTTCAGGCTTCCCACTCTTGGGTCTGGTGTTCCCTCAAGATGCCACCCCCCTCCAGCAGGACCACATTTTCCTTTGTGTTCCAGCATGTACCCCCACACACACACACACACACTTCCACTTAACTGCAAGGCATTATAGGGCAGGAGTCCATTTTATTTATGTTGCAATCTCCATGTTGTGATTGTGCTCAAGATACTTGGGAGACACTCCCTGGGGGCCTGAAAACCTTAAGGATTCCCACAAATGAGCACAGGTATCCAAGTCCGTTGTGAACTACTTCATCAGCAGACAGCACAGTCTTTAAAGGTGGACTGAAGGGCTGGCCAAATAGTTCAGTGGATTAAAGTACCTCCAAGCAGCCACAGGGGCCAGGGATTCGATCCTCAGCCAAGCTGTGCTGGCCCCGCCCCCGGGGCATGCTGAGACAGCACTTGAGACTGGGAGGGGTGGTACGTGCCTGTAATCCCAGCTCTTGGGAGGCTGTAAACAGGCAGATCACTACAAATCTTATCTAGTAGTGAGACCATGAACACCCTGTAGACCCTTCCCTAAAATACAGGGGGGGGGGGAAGTAGATTGAGGAATTATTGGGAAAATGTATTTTTAACAAAATTATGACTTTCAGCCTCGTGCTACACCACATTCATAATTATACACTGAGTAATTACCAAGTGCTGGAGTCTAGTGAACATGTGTAAGTACAATGGTGAAAGGCTGTAAACCAGGCTCACTCAATCCAAGAGTTTGCTGCACTTTTCTTCCTTCCTGCCTTTTCTTCCTTCCTTGGTTTTTCTAGTCAAAGAACAAGTATTCCAGATAGCTCTATGAAACGGTCTATGTTACTTTCCTCAATATTTGTGCCCAAGAGCACCAAGGCTTAAAGAAGTCAGTTGGTTTGTAGTAAGCTAATAGATGGTGAGACAAGGACCTATGTCAGCTAAGGTCTGTCTTCACAGTGCGCATTTAACCTTTTGGCATTCCATCCATCAGTCCTCCAGCAAATATTTGGTGAACCCTTATTGAAAACAACCTGTCTATAGCTCTAGGTTCTGGGAGTGACAGAAAGGAAGCATCAGGTGGCCCTTATTTCCTCAGAGGCATAAGAAGATGACCATGAAACAAGTGGTCCATGGGCCAACCGCTCGGAGATCTCAGCACAAGTGTGGTGCTTTTGGAGTGGCTGCCACTTGATCAAGTTCTTTGCCCCTCATTCTGTGATGTGCTCATCATCCTTCAGAAAACTTTCTGCTCTAGATGTTGGTTGTATTTGTTTCTTACTATCTTAACCATTTTTAGGTGCATAGTCCCCTAGTGTAGTGCTGAGCATATTCGGGTCATTGTACAACCAATGTCCAGAAGTGTTTTTGGTGGGGGACAAGGTCCCTCTATGTAACCCAGGCTGGCTTTGAACTTGTTGCAATCCTCCTGCCTCACCCCCCACTCACAGTGCTGAGGTTACACACCTGCAATACCATGCCCAGCCCCAGAATTCTTTTGGCCATACAAAACTAAAATTCTGTACCCATTGAAGAATAGCTCTACCTGCCCTTACTACAACCTCAATCCTTTGAACTATTCTGCTCTATGTTTCTGTGAACCCTACTAATCTAGGTCCCTATATAGGTGGAATCATATAACATTTGTCTTTCTATGACCGTTATGTAGCAAGATAGCATAACAGCTTCATAATTCCATCCATGTTTTTACAGCCGTTATTAGGGCTGAATAGTATTCCTTTCCATGAATGTAATACATACCACATTTTTTATCCATTCATTTAGGGTTGAAAAGTTGAGTTGCTTTCTCATTTTGGCTGTTGCAAACAATGCTGCTGGGGATGTGGGTGTATAAATACAATAGTATCTCTTCAAGATCCTGCTTCCAATTCCTTTGCAAAGAAAAATTCTTCCCAGAAATGGAATTTCTGGAACCTATGATAAGTTTATTTTTATTTTCTTGGGGCATCACCTTGCTGTTCTCCATAGCAACTGCAGCATTATTGATTCCTTCCAGCTGTATATAGTATGAAAGTTTTTTCCACATCCTCATCAACACTTGTTATTTTGATTTCTTTTATCTGTTTTCTAGTAGTCATCCTAATGTGTGTGAGGTGGCATTTCTCTGTGCTTTTGATACAGTTTGGTTTGTCTTTTGCTTAGATGTAATTTTGTTTGCCAAGTGCTTTAATAAGCCTGTGCTTATGTAAAACTTTTGCACCTGTACTGCTGTAGGCAATTTTGGCTTCTGTGCCTCTACAAGGCTATAGCAGACTTAGAAAAGACTTAGAAGAACAATTATAAAAATTTTTAATAGAACACATTTCTTACTGGGAAGGAATGAAACAATTCTACCTCTTTGTCTGGAAAGACAAGGGATGAGCAGAGCTGTAATCAAAGTTTATGAAATAAAGTTGGGGAGGGAAGCAGTTGCTCAGTATGAGTAGGGGCCATTCCCTCAACTTTAAGGGCAACTGAGGTAAACTAGTGTTTTGTGAAGGGAGTTAGACGCATAAGGAATTCATTAATAACAGTGCTAGAACCTTCCATATGAGTATACTTCATCATTCAAAGAATATTCATTCACAATGAGGTGAATGAACATCATCATCCCATCCAAGTTGGGTGGATAAAACCAAAAGTCATTATCCCCAAGGGAAACATTCTATGGAAAACTTGATGAGTCACTCATGGTCCCCTGACTTCTAAATTTAAGTCCCCAGAACTTAAAAAGTAGTTTCTCAGGTTGCGCCTTCAGCCATAAGTAGGTCAGGTTTTCAGACAAAGATAATGAGTGGAAGACCCCCTCCATTCTTTTTAACTATGAAAACACCCATGGAAATGACAGATATGAAGTTCAAGGCAGTGGCTACTTCCACAGTATCCGTATTTTTTCTTACTATTTCAGTATTTGCAAACTTAGGTACGTATCTGAAAGAAACACAGTCATGTTTTACTTGATAACAGTAGGAAACATGCTATTTATTCTTTTATTTTCTATGCTTGAAATGTTTCAAAAGTCGAAAGAAAAAAATCTAAAATTCTCAATGGACTCTTTTAACTTTCTGAGATTATAATCAACAAGAGAGATTGTGTCCTAAATCGGCCCCAAATGGTCCCTTAGTCCCAAACTGAAAAGCAAAGTATCGTGTTGATTGGACTGTTGTTCGATCTGTGTGGTGTTTCTTACACTGTACTGGTGGTAAGCACAGCAACCCTGACCTAAGGACTCTTAGATCAGAGGTGGCATGGAGCCATGAGTTCATGGAGATTCTTTTGTTTCTTTAAAGCCAAGGTCAATTATCTGGATCTCTAGACTCGAGCTCGCCCACGGATGTGTTGTTTGACTAGCTTTTTTAAAAAAACTTAAGCCAACATTTTTTAAAGTAGGTGGTTTCCTGTTTTGTTTTGTCTTGTTTTTTTAAAACCAGATTTTAACTTATCTTGGAAATTCAGAAGACAGAAGGCTTACATTTGCATTCCCATGAGATAGCCATCAATCTACTAGTCAGAGACCTGTTCCCTGGGCAAGATGTTTTCCCTTTCAGAGAGAGAGAGAGAGAGGAGCCCATGTGATTCCACTTGGTTCTGGCTGCCTTCATTGCCTACCTTGTCCTGTAGCCCTGTGGGCGTGTTAACATCCGTTCCTGTATGCAACCACTCTGCTTTTAATGGTCTTTTGCTTGTTTTGGTGAGGGGGAGGAATTACTCTTAGTGCCCTGCCGGCCGGCCGACTCACTCTTTTCTTGTTCCTTTTTCTCCTCAACTTGTTCTTTCTTCCCTTTTGCTTTTAGCCAAAACCATCTGTACCCCACCCATCACCACCACCATCAATTCTATACTTTTGGCAGGGCCAGCCAGGTAGCTCAGCAGACTAAAGCACCTGCTTAGGCAGGCTCAGGGACCAGGGTTTTATCCTCGTGCCATGCCAGCTCTGCCCCTGGGGTGCACTGAGACAGTGATTGAGACGGGCATGGTGGCGCACACCTGTAATCCTAGCACTTGGGAGGCTGAAAACAGGAGAATCACTATGAGTCCAATCTGTGTAGTAAGACCCTATACTAAAAATACATAATATATATGATATTACATAGTTTTGGCAGAAAAAGTTTTATGATGTCTTTTATTTTCTTGTGCTTTCAGAACTAACATGCAATAGATCAATAAAGCCATTTTAAATGGGAAAATAGGGGCTGGGGAGATGGCTCAGTGGAATAAACCCTTCTCTGGCAAGCACAAGGGCTTGAGTTCAATCCCCAGTTCCGAAAAAAAAATGTTACATGGGAAAATAATCATTTTAATGTTCCATACTTATTGTGAAATTAACTGTTGGGTGAGAAAATAGCAGTAATGCTATTTTCGGTGCAGATGACTTGGGTACTTACCATGAACTACACCTCATCATAAAACAATGTTAGCAACAGAGTAACTTTTTTCTCAAGCTAAGAATGAAACCAAAGGCCTTTGAACACTCACGCTCAGTGCTACAACTCTCCCCCACAGACCCGCACAGTTACTAAGAGTAGTTGTTTACTTGTTACCATCACCAGCCCATCCACCACGCTGAGGTGTGCCTGTCTAGGAGTCCCCGTATGTGGGATTTCCCTAAGTGATGATGGTGCTGCTTAGTATTGTGTAGCTGATGTGAGTTTTTTTGTTTGTTTGTTTTTGGGTTTTTTGGCGGAACCAGGGATTGAACTCAGGCCCTTGCACTTGCCAGAGAAGCCGAGCCATCTCCCTGGCCCCCTGATGTGAGTTTTACTGGCCATGATAAAAGCACACAATAAGGAACACTCAAATGCTGAGATAATTGAGCCAGCAAAACTAAATCTTTGTTTGAAAGTTTAATATGTTAGAGGAATAATTCCAACTCTATGTGATTTTGGTCACTTGGGTCAGTGGAATGTCTCCCTCTGGGCCGTTTTCACTCAGCTTGTCTAGGAGTCAGCTGTCAGAGTGGGTCAAGCAACTGAGCCCTGTGAGTTCCCTCCAGCCTCACCTGTCATACACACTTCCAAAACCCTGTCTGGAGGCTTGATTTTTTATTTATTTATTTTTTATTTATTTTTATTTATTTATTTTTTTTTTTTTTTGAGGAACCAGGGATTGCACTCAGGCCCTTGCACTTGCCAGGAAAGCATTTATTCCACTGAGCCATCTCCCTGGCCTGGAACCTTTGATTTTTTAATTCAACTAAAATTTCTCCTTTTCCATTGCATGTTTTTATTTTATTGGTACATTTTAGATATACCTAATGATAGCATTCATCATAGAGAATCTGTACCTATACGTGAGGTATCTTGCTTCTTTTCTTCCCATTCCTCTCCCCTGCCTTCAACCTCTTTTCAGGCTTATTTACAAAAACCTAATTCAGCTGCAATTTCAGGCATGGGGAACTCACAGGTTCCCAAAGGCTGCTGCTTCTCTCCCAGTCACTGCAGACCTATCTGGCATCCGGGTGCACAGCTGAAGGCTGTCACAGCATCCCCCGCCCTGCAGGAGCAGTGGCAGATGTCCCCAGTCCCCACCTGGAACTCTGGCTCTCAGACAGAATTTCTTGGCAGTCCTGGGGCTCAGCTGTGGCCTGGACCTTCCCTGTCACCAGGCCAGCTCAGTGAGCGGCATCCACATGCCAGCTACACAGGCCTACCCTCGGCAGCATCCTAGCATCCCTGTTAGCCCTGTCACAGGAGGAGCTCAGAGAGAGTGGGAAGAGGGGGAAGAATAGTTGTGAGCCAACATCAGCATCGTACAACAGAAAGAGCACAATCCCTAGCTCCTCTTCACCTAACTTTCTGAATTCACCTGTGGATTTCAAAGTAGATGAGAAAGGTGGAAGGGTGTGGTGGAGTTGAGGTGGTCATAGAGCAAAATGTAGCATCCGTTGGTATCTGCAGCAGATTATTGGTTCTAGGATCCCAGAGGTTACCAAACACAATCCTTAAATCCCTTGTATAAAGTGCTATGGCCTTTGTATACACCCCACACCCATTTTTCCATACACTTGAAGCCACCTCTGGATTACTTATAATACCCAACACTGTAAATGCTATGTAAATAGTTATTATACCAGATTGTTTAGGGTATAATGATAAGAGAAATAGTCTGTGCAAGCTCAATACAGACACAAGCTTTTAAAAAATATTTTCTATCTGTAACTGGTACAGAAAGTACAATGGGGGAACCCCTCGATACAGAGGGCGGAATGTACAGCCACATTCTCGGCCAGTCATAGGAAAGGAGCCCCCTTAACAGAACTATGCCTGTGCTTTTCAGCAACCTTGGGAATGATGTGGGAGAGCTGGCAGTAGCCCCATTTGCTGGATGAAAAGTGCAACCAAAACAAATGAAGTGACCTACACAAGCTAAATTGTGGTAAAATCTGGCTATTTCCCCCAAGGTTCAAGTTCAGGGCTCTTTTCTCAGTCTTGTCCTTGATGTGAGTGTGGATCTTGGCGTGAGTGTTTCACCACATCCTATGGTCCCACCAATGAACAGCTCTAACAATAAAGAGCCAGCACTTTTTGCATTTTAGGTACCCAGAGACTGAAACTTGGAGAAGAAAACAGCTGCAGTTCAAAACAAAACTGAGTTTCCCCCCAATAGGCTGGAACACTATCCTTTCCACTGTTTCTGACAGCTGTGACTGCCTGATTAAGAGTTCTATCGCAGAATAGTTTCGGGTACAGCCGGCCAGTGAAAGTCCAGTGGTGCCGTCGTGGGGGCAGTAGACCTAGTGCAAAGCACTGTTATTGACAATAATCAGTGCGCATCACAAAAGAGATGAAGGCACTTTCCTTAGGAGCACTCTGGCTCAGCAGCGTGAAGAGGTTCGGGTTCCTGTGCGCCATCGTCAGGCTCCCCCTAGAATCCACCAAGATGAGAGGCCCTGATTAACACCAGCATGATGGTCAGCTGCTGAAGACAGGGAGGCCTCCCCTGGGCCTGAGGCACTGAGATCCTTGCAGGCCTGGACAGGCGTTCGTGTCTGTCGACACCTCCCCTAAGAGGCCAGATGAAACATAAGATGAGACTGCAGAAAGTGAGGCCGATCCTGACAGCAAGCAGACTTATTTCAGTTTTGCCATCTTGCAAGCATCAATGTCACAGCCAGTACTCAGCCTATACAGAGCTTTGGAGCAAGCCTTGGGGGCAGGCTGCTTGCGTTTGCTCCTGGACTGTACTCGTGAGACTCTCCCAGCGCACCTCAGCTTCATCATCTAAAGTACAGGAATCATCATACACAGCCCCACCACGCAGATTTACTGTTGGAATTAAATGAGTTGCCACAGGCAGAACACATCAGAAGAAAACCTGGCACACACTAAGCATGAACTGCTGTGTATCTACAGCCTTGAACATGGTCTGAGCCAGTTAGAGTCTCCAAACAGGGTGTTCATCAGTCTCTCAGTCTCCCCTAGCTTTATGCTTCCCTGATACTGGGCCCAACCTCAAACACCTCTCCAAATGTGGCTCATCAGCAGGCAACATCAATGTCACCTGGACACTTGTGAGATGTGGAAATACTCAGGTCTTGTCCCAGATTCACTAACGCAGCATCTCAAGGTGAACCTAAACTTTGATGACTTAGTGTGCTCTTTGGGTGCTTTTTACAGGTAGACAAACATTGCCTTAGAATCTTCTGTCTGCTGAAAAACTAAGTCCTTGCCTACAGCAGTAGAGCCGCACCATTACTGCTGCCCGTGGGCATGTCGTGTCCTCACCCTCAGTGCATTGGCATGTGGACTGGCTGGATCAGGACCTTTGGAAAAGAAATTGTTTAGGACCTTCGCACCATTAGTTCAGTTAATTGGAAAAGGCGTGACACCCGGGATGAGAGGAGAGTCCCGCATGAGGTAGCTCCAGCAGCATGGATTGGGCTCAGTGTTAGCCCCTGTGTTTCTATCACCTTTTTGACTTCCACTGTGCTTTCCACCTCCACCCCACACTTGCAGCCCCATTGACTGTGGGCCTGCGGTTGCCTGGATGGGCTTCAGCCCCTGGGATGATGGCCTCCAGCTGCCTTTCTTTTTTATTTGAACTCAGCCAAGTCCCATAAAGGAAGCTCAGAGAGCTCATTCTTTTAAGTAGACTATTACACAATGAAAATCCATCAGGGGTGTTTGCTGATTTCCCCAAATTCAAGACACTGCAGACCTGGCACAAGGAGAGAGGGGCTCAGTGACCACCTTCACCCCCAAGTCCACATTGATCTGTGTCCAGGGTGCTTCCCCTGTATGATCAACATGAATAAAAACTTCAACACTTCTGATGCGGGCTTCTTTGATCTGCTGGACATATTCTTCTTTAGTTACTTCTTTGCCACCAGCAAAACAATTCCTTCTCCAGCTTTCTCCCTGTGCTGAAAGCTTTGAGGTGTTAGTCAAGTCACAGTCCTCTGAGGAATGACAGCATCGCTTGGGCCTGCTTCTTAGACTCTCTGACAGGGTCACAGTCTGATCCAAATTCCTCTCACTCCAAGGCTGGATGGCTTCAGCAGGTTCGCAGCTGTACCCTGGGTGTGCCAGCCCATGCCCACCTCAGCGCATTCGCCTTTACTGCATGGAGCCACTCAATGGCTTGTCTTCAGTTGCCCATTCCATTAGGAAGGAAACCACCCTACATCTTGTCTCTTTCATTAAAACCAAATATCTTGGTCCTGTATCTATGCTATATGCTTACTCTACCTTCTACATCTTACCCAGCAGATTCTTTTTTTTTTGGCAGAACCAGGGATTGAACTCATGCCCTTAAGCTTGCCAGGCAAATGCTTATTCTACTAAGCGAACTCCCTGGCCCCACTTTTTTTTTTCATGCCAGATTAAGGT
>NDGN011167564.1:0-11010 GCA_002564285.1 Tympanoctomys barrerae | reverse complement strand
CAGTTCAACCAAAAAAATCCGGTAAAATCAAAAAAGACCAAAAACAAACAAGGCAACTGCACAATGCCTAGCTTAGTTTCCCCCTTTTGGACAATGGTATCTTTAATGGAACTTTCTCTTACTTGATTGTGAGAGAAACCAAGGAATTGGACTTGCTATACACAGTACCTTCTAACATTCTGGCTGGTCTTTAATTCCTTTTTACTATACACCTTAACAACAAAACAGACCAGAACAAAAGAAAACTGCCAAGGTGACTAATACCAAGCATTATGCTTACAGACTACAAGGTTTGTGACACAATAGGTCTGCTAAAAGGAGCTGTATGGCATGGAACCTGCCCGTCACGGACAAGAATTCTCGAAGGAAGGAAGGAGCCCCAACTTCCCCCAACAGAGGCTCTCAAGGATGTGAGAGTGGCCCAGGACATCTACTCAACAAGGCTGGTGGCAAAGCTTTCAGCTTCTAGAAACCTAGACCAATAGCACTAAGGCTTTGTGTGGGTGAGATCACCTGCCACTCTGTGACACAGAAGGGGGCATTGCTGCCCTAGTTCATATCTAAGGTTTTCTTCTAGTCTCTAGTCATGATTACCTAACTAGAGCTCAGTTTAAATGTTAAATGCACCTGAAGCAACCACGCTGTCTTAGGCATCCATGCTGGCTTCTGAGCTCTAAAACAATTTCTGTTTTGGAATGCCACTGGCGCCAACCATTAGTCAATTGCCATGATGATTCCTTACTGTCCCCCCAAAAGCACCAAAAGTAACAAAACCAAATGCAGAAGCTACACCAAGGTCTGTGCAAGCCAGGCTTGAAGCCTCAAGGAGAACCAGTGCAGGTTTACGGTATCAGGGGCAAGGAGGACCCCTTTCCCAACCAACAGGGCAAGAGGCAAGGCAGCTCCTCATTCCAGCTGACTGGTACTGGCCCCTCTACAGACCCTGAGCCCAGAGGGGTCCACTGTTCTGACTTTTTCCAGAAGTCAAAATGTAGAGTTTATGTGATAGTTCAGACTGCAATTCAAAGCAACTGCAATTTTTAACTATTCTGGTTCAAATAAGACTGATTTGCAGGCTGTCCTGGCTCTGAGGCTTCTAGTTTTCAATTTCTGTTTTAAAGGACGGGGAAGAGCCCAGGAGAAAGTGTTTTACTTGCTACAATAAATTAACTGCAGGAGATAAAGTGACTTTCAAGGACTATGACCAACACTACAAAGACAAAATACCAAGTTCTGTAGAAGCTCTAAAGAGCCAAAAAGCAAAGAACCACCAAGGAACCAGAGAACCAGAGTTGGAAGGCAAACTGCCATATATTTTTCAGATGAAGAAACAAGATCCAGGGAAGTTACTAGGTAGACCTGGGACTTGAACCCAGAAAATCAGATTTCCAAACCTCTGTGTTTCTAACCTCTTGGGTTCATGACTTTCAAATAAGGTCAAAGAATTAATCTGTAAACTATAAATGCAGAACAATATAAATATGTGGTTTTACTAACTGGTAAAAACCACAAGTGCTGCAATTGTACATAGCTCAAAACAGTGGTATTTTTCCCACCCCCGACTTCCCTCCAGGTGGGAAAGCAAGTTTACATCTCAGCTCTGGGGTCTCTCTTTTCTGACCACAGCAAAATGCACCTCGGATTCTGAACAGGAGTGAGGGCTGGTGTGACCAGCAGCGGCAGCAAGACCCAGTGACTGAGGAGGGGAGTCCTTTTTGCACACTACTGCCAGAAAGCCAAGGGTGCAAATCCCATGATCACAAATTTTTCTCTAGATTTTAAAATTTATCCTTAAATAGTTCGAAGAATTAGGACTTGAACTTTCTAAATGATTTTTTTGTTGAAGAAAAAAAAAATCTTGAAAATCCTCTCCACTGGCCACAGCAGGGATCCAGATGGCATACCACCTTTTCATGGGGGAGGGAGAAAGCCTGAGAAAGTAGCCAAAAGGAGGCGGCCTGTTCCACCTACCTGTGGGCTGTTCATTCTTGGGGCTACAGTGTCAAGAGGGGAGTGGCTAGGACAGAATGAGGGAAACCAAGCAGGAGATGTCTGCTAATAACCCAGTGATAATGACCTTAGAGAGAGAAGCATGAGTTTGAAGCTGATTATACAGACATTTTTATAGGCTGGAAATGTTCAAAGAGTAGTCCTAGGGTCATTTGGTCCCACCTAACAGTTGGGTTCTGAGTATACTGGTTGATACAACTGTTTTCCCCACTAAAAAGGGAGGTTAAAAGGAATCAGAGAAAAGTGTGAGACAGGGGGCCTCACAGCCTGGCACACGCTGGTGGGGTGGGAAGAAAAAAATAGGTACAAGATTCAAATAGAGCTGGGTTCAGGTACAGTATGGACATCTAGTAGCTGAATGATGGCTGGTGGGTTATTAAACCTTTCTAAATCATAAAAAAAAAAAGCAGTCCACGTGCTCCAGAATTTATAAGGGGGCACTTGGGTAAAGATAACTCCTTTGACAACCCCTTGAAATGTCTTGTCAGTTAATGACTAGGGTTGTGGCTGCACACAACAGGTGGCCAATATGTGTCAGTTCTCAGGGTCTTATCTTAAGCAAAAGTCAAACACTCCAGTGTCATCTGTGGAACCAAGCCAAGTCAAGGGGGAAAAAATAAGTAAAACAGTGTCCACCACTGTGGATGTTCAGGGACTCATCACCAGAAGCAGGTGCTCATTCTGTGCTCACTGCAACTAAAGGTGGCAAAAACCTAGTAACCACCTATGTCACCCACAACTAGTACACAGGTGAAGTCTAAGCACAGAGAGGTTAAGCCATGTGCCACAGCCACGTGGGAGGGCTCTCCACAGTGAGGCTGTCTGTTCCAGGGCCATGCTCCCCAACTGAGGAGAAGAGGGGCATCTGGTAGGGCAGACCTGCTGCTCCCCACTGCTCCACATGTCAACAGAGGCTGCCTTCCCAGCTGCCAATGGAGCATCAGCAGCAATAGGTGAGCAGGCTGGAGGGGAGGGAGACCACTGGCACGGGGTGGGGGTGATGCATCAGGAAAGCCACAGTTTGCCTGGAAAACCATTTCTGGGGACTGCCACACCTTCATGAATGGGTCATACATCCCCATTCTTCAGCAACTGTGGCATTAGCTCTTCCTCCCTTCTATTCCCAAAGTAAGCCAAACAGTAGCCAACAGCCTCACCCTCAACTCCCAATAATCCCCTCCATGGGCCCCAAATCCCACAGTGACTTTTCAAATACCTGATAGTCACAGGCCTCCCTACGATCTACACCAGTGCCGATCCTGGATTCCTTCAACTCCTCTGATCACCTTCTCTACCCCAAGATAGCCTGTGTGTCACATTCTGAAGCTCCTCTCCATGTGGAACTGAAGCATGTGTAGCTCCTTCTTGTCCTCTGCCCACTCCCCCGTCCTCCCAGCTGACCCAGGAGGACCTTGCCATGGCCAACATGTCAGCTTTCCTCTTTCATATTTCCCAGGAGGGAGACCATTAGCAGGACTGCTAACAGAATGACAGGTGATCAATAGCCCCAACTTCCACTGACCTTTGGTCTTACTTTCTGGCAAAATTCCAAACTAAGATTATACTATCATCTTTGCAGGTTGCTGGTGACAGACAGGTTGGAAGGTATGTGAAGCTGTAATCACCAATCTCAGAAGGAGCCTAAATACTGCCAGTTAATCTCATCTTCTCCAGTTCTCCACACTGAATGCTGCACATTACTCTCCTCTAATAGCCCAGCTCTTCTCCTAATTGGCACCATTATGTCACTTTCCTCTTTATGCACAACGGATGGAAGCAGCCTCCTACATCACTCAGCAATCGGAAGGTGACACAGGGAGACTCCCCCGATTTCCTGTTAGCAAACCTTCAAACCAACCTGTTCTGCACCCACCTTTTGCCCTGGCCCCCAGTCCATTCTCTGTGGGCTCCTGCCCCTGCCCACTCTTCAATGGGCTCCACACTCCCCAGACTACACAGAATCTGACCACTCGTACCACTGCCACCACCACAGCTTCCTCACACTCCCACGGTGTCAGCCCTTCCCCTCCTACCCGCTCCACAGCTTTGCTCTACACCATAGCAAAAGGGATTCTCTCCAGGCACAGATCTGAGTGCATTACTCATTTGCTCCAAACTCTCAACATCTTCCTGACTCAAGAGTAAATTTTGAATCTTGATGTCAGCCTCCTCTCTGCCCCTCCCTGCCATCCTTGGATCTAACAGCTTTCTGTGTGGCTGCCCTCCCTCTTCCTAGGCCCCCGGCTCACTCCCTGTAGTTCAGGTCTCAGATGTCACCTGCCAGCTCAGAGAGGCACCCTCACCAATGAAAGTAGCCACCCTGCCCTTCTTGTCTCCCTGTATCTCTTTTAACACCTTTACTTCATTTTACTGATCATTTTTCTAATCTTTCCTCATAATATTTATCACCCTTGACATACTATGTATTAGATCACATATCTTCTGTCTTCTGCAGAGTATCAATTCTATGACAACAGTCTCTGCTAGGCTCACCGCTGCATTCCCAAACCCCACCACTCTTCAGCACACAGTAACAGGCACTCAAAATTTGTTCAGCAAATGAATAAATTGTTTTTTCTTTCCTGCATTATTTAACTTCTCTCTCACTTGGCTCCTTTCCCAGTGACATTTAAACAAGTTCGAGTCTTTTCTACCTTTAAAACCAAACAAAGCAGAACAAAAATCTTCCATGAGCCACATCTCCCTCCCCTTCTCTGCAGTACAGCCAAAGCTCGGGCAAGAGGCGTCTCTGTTCACTGCGTATTTCCTCACCTCCCACTCCCACCTTAACTAACTCAGGTCTACTTTCACCTGCCCCAAGCCAAGAGAATGGCTCAGGTGACAGCCATCATGACCTGCATGTCTCTATGTATGATGACTTTCCCAGTCTTCATCTGACTTGACTTCCCTGCAGCACTTGACCTTCTGACCTTTCGCTTCTTCAAACTTACTCTACTTATGGCTTCATAATCATACAATTCTCCTGCATCCGCTCACTGTGCCCTTTCCTCGCTGCCTTCTGCAGACTTGGCCTCCTCTGCTCAGCTGGGAAAGGCTGGAAGTCCTTAGGCTCTGGGCCCCCAACCTGCCTCTTGCTCTCTGCATACTTTCTTACAGGGTCTTCAGCCATCAGGTTTATAGATCCAGTCACTTCCAGTCATGTGTCCATCCGGATGCTCAAAGGTGGCTCCAAGCCCCAACTCAGACCAACATCCCCGACCTTCTACCTCCATATTAAAAAGCAACAGCACCATCCATCCAGTGTGTGAGCAAGACCCTGAGTCAACTTCAGAGTCCTTCATTTCTCACAGTGTTACCTCATCTTTACTGGGTTTTCTTAGCTTTACTTCCTAACCAGATCTGGAGTCCATTCACTTTGTTCTTGTCTGTTCTAGGCCAAGAACTCTCATCTGCTCCCCAGTGATCCTGTTCTTCCTAGATGTTCTGATCACAGTGGCCCAAGAGACTTCTAGAACACAACCCTGGCCATCCTATCATCTTCCTTCCTGTTTAAAACTCTTCACTGTCATCCCACTGATTCTCAACAAAAACATCAGTCCTTGCTATGACCTCCAGGGCTTGCAGGGTGGGGCCTTGGCCTTCCTTTTCATCTCATCCCTAAATACACTCATTCATCCCGCACACTCCATCTTCTAACCTCATGTGGTGTTTTTCAGTTTCCTCCAAAATCTGTTTTCTCTGCAGAAACAGCCTTACCTTTTATTTTCTCTTCTGGTGACACTGGGGATTGAACATAAGGCCTGTGCTACATCCCCAGTCCTTTATCTTTTTTTTTTTTTTTTTTTTTTTTTGAGACAGTGTCTCACTCTGTACCCCAGTCTGGTCTCAAACTCATGGGGATCCTACCTCAGCCTCCCAAGTGCTGTGTTTACAGGTGTGTGCCACCATAGCTGGGCCCCAATCCTTTTTAAAAAAATATTTTTAAAAATAGCCTCACTCAGTTGCTAGCTCAAATTTGCAATCTTCCTGCCTCAGCCTTCCAAAGCACTGGCTCTGCAGGGGTGCATCATCGTGCCAGGTCAACCTAATTACTGTCCTCCATCATTCAGACTCAAACCTCCTTCAATGCCCATGAGGACTTGGCTCCTGCTTTCAGGAGCTACCCCTGATCTGACCCAGACGGTATGAGCATTTAAACAATGCCCATCTCCCCCTTAACTGCAAATTCTATCAGAATAGATTCTTCTTATCCACACACACCCCCCAACACATAACATTCTAAATAGCTTCTGGACTAGGGTCAGCCTGGGTTAGTCAACAGACAAAAGGACTAGTATATACAAAACACATTAACCACTCCTTAAGACTGGAGAAAATGTTTTAAAAGTTTACATCCTAGCATAAGAAGGCTGGTCTCCCCACAAAATATAAAACCTAAAAACATCAAGCTAAAAGGTTTATTTACAACCCATGTCATAAACCAAAACAAGCTGCTTACAGAAGATTCCAGTAATGAATCAGCAAATATAATACTATTTTCTAAGATAACTTTGCTGGAAAGAAAAAGTCAAGTAATTTCTTGGCCAGTCCCCTAAGCCTAGAGAAAAATCCCCTAAACACAGATCGGCACTATTTATATAGAAGACTCCATGTTCTTGCTGATTAAGTATACATTTTCACAAGTTCGCTCTTTTCCATAAAGAACAGGCTTGCTGTTTTCCCTAGCACTGCTTTCAAAAGTCTCCCGAGATTTACAAGCACAGGACAGAGCTCTAAATCTATCCAACCACTTGCTTCATCCCTGTGGAAATGTCTAACACTTTTCCATAAACCAACTAAGAGAGGATGCACAGAGGACGCACATTCACTCCCTTCTCCCTTAAGTTCAGGAACACAAAGGCCTCTCAATTCTACGAGGCCACTGCTAGCTACCAGGTCTGCGCCAGTCACTCACTGCATTAGCTCACTTAACCTTGACAACAGCCCTACACAAGCAGCCCTGCATTTACAATTTCAGGAAACTGAGGTTCAAAGCTAAAGTATTAGCCCAAGTTCACAGGACTATCAATAAGCATAATTTCTTTCTTCTTCTTCTTTTTTTTTTTTTTTAATGTATTTAGTACAGGGTCTCAAGGGTCTCAGCACACAGATCAGACCTGTAGTGATTCTTCCTGTTTTTTAGCCTCCCAAGCACTGGGATTACAGGCACAGGCCATCACACTCAGTCTCAATGGCCACCTCAGCATGCCCCAGGGGCAGGGGCAGTGCCGGCATAGCAGACCAGGGATCGAACCCCTGGCCTCTGCGTCTGCCTAAGCAGGGGCTTTACTCCACTGAGCTATCTGGCCAGCCCCTAATAAGTATAGTTTCAAACCTCAGCTCTAGGTAAAATTTCCATCAGCCAATATATAAATACTTTTCAATAATTAATGGCAATTCATTTTTTTTTTAATGTATATAGGACAGGGTCTACAGGGTTTCACTACATAGATTAGACTTGTAATGATTCTCCTGTTTTCAGCCTCCCAAGTTCTGGGATAACAGTCACGGGCCACCATGCCCAGTCTCTTGGTTTTTAAATTTTTAAAAAATTAATAAACGTTTGCAGTACATAATGATTACATTCATTGTGGGAAGTTGATCCATGTATATGACACATCTTAATTCTCTTTTCATTCCCTGCAATTCGATTTTTAGTTGCTGCTTCTAAATAGATGATCTCCCAGGTGTGGTGGCGCATGCCTATAATCCCAGGAAGCTGCAGCAGGAAGATCACTGCAAGTTTGAGACCAACCTGGGCTACAAAGTTAGCCCAAGACCAGCCTGAACTGCATAGCAAGACACTGGCTCGAAAAGACCATCAATCAATCACTCAATCAATCAATCAGATGACATCCCTCCCCCCAGGAAGCTGCATAAAGCTTTTCAACAAAAACGTCTGCCAGGGTCATGAGCCCTACTTCTTAAAACTTTCATGAAATAGAGCACCTGTAGACAAAATGAAAACCCAGAATTTCCTTACATTAAAGCCTTTATTTTGGACAGTATTTCAGTTTATTTTATCTGAAACATCAATTAAGAGATATTTCTCAAATTTCACACTGAAGGTTCTTCCAAATGTAAGAATAGTATTTTTTGGTCTGCGGGAGTTTTTTGGTGCTAAGGATTGAACGGAGGGCCTTATGGATGCTAAAATACATTGTGACCACTGAGTTATCCCTCCAGTCCAAAATATTGAATGTTTTATGCATAATAATAAACAATCAAGATTTATGAGTAACTGGCTCTCTCCCAGTGATAAACAAACTAAGTCTTGTTCATCTTTAAAAAACACACACATCCCGTGAGCCACATGACCCCCTCCCCTTGGCCGCATCTGAAGCTGGGGCAGAGGTGTCTGTCTAAGGCATTTCTTCACCTCCCACTCTTGCCTCAGCCCATTCCAGACTGCTTTCTCCTGTACTGTGCCACTAAAAGAGTTCAAGCAACGGCCACCAATGACCTGCATACTATATGGCACAGCAAATCTAAGAGTGGACTCAGTGCTCTAAATGTTAGGATGGACACACTCTGTAACTGGTTCTCCACTTGGCTGTGCAGCTGTGAGTAGGTTGCTCATTTGAGCCTTGGTTTTGCACTGGCTGACACTCCCCAAAACAGGCTCGACTGCAGAGGCAGTAAGAAGGAGTGGAGTCTGCTGCTGCTGCTGTTGCTGCGGCCGAGATATCATAAATCACGAAAACTTAACTCCAATGAATCTTACATGAAACCAGCTTTGCATACTCATTTCTTTCTTCAGATCTCTAATTCCTAAGGACATATGCAATAAAATACAGCAGAAAAAAAAAAACTGTGACATTTTTGCCTAGAGGATTTCAAATATATCTAAAAATTCAGCTATTGAAAATATGGTTTCTCAGTGGTTTCTTTACTAAAACTTCACTGCAATGCAATGACTGTTTTCAAAGACTTCACTGTTTTCCTTATGAACTTTCAAGGAGGTACAATCAAGCATGTTACAAAGGGTGGAGATCTTGACTCGAGCCAGACTGTGTTCATACTGTTTAATTATCACCTATTGGCTCAGTTATGCTTGCCAACTTACTTAACTTCTCTGGGCTTTAGCACAGATAATAACTGTAAGAACTAAACTAAAGCACAGAGTACAATACCTGGCACTCAGAAATGTTTAATACAGGGTACATATCATATAGATACTCCAGAACACACAATTACAGAAAGTCACTCAACTTCACATAAAAAATACATGTATAAGTACTATTCTTTTTATATTTTCATGATAATGACTAAGAATAATCACAGGTAGCAAGAGTATTCTGCCCCTACTTAGCACTTTGTGCATATTCAATAAGATATTGTATCTCTTTTCATATCCATAAATGAATAGTCTATATCTATCTACAGTTGAGCTAAGTTAAAGGCAAATTTTTCCATATTCAAATATTTTGAAACATATTTTGGTCAAACCTACAGCAATACAATTTAAGAGCAGCAATACAACCTAAAGAGACATCAGGGGAAAAAATGGGCCTCAAAAAAAAAAAAGGTAACTATAAAAGATTTAAAGAATGTGATTATACGCCCCAACAGAGCTAAAAGGTTGAAAGGTATTATCCATATCAAAGTTTCATTAATAAGGTAAATAGCAGCCACACTTTCGGGGCAATAAGTACGCTCACGATTTCTCCAGGTGAAGGTGAGAAGGGTAACATCCCTACCTGGACAGTCACCTATCTCTGCATTTGGTATTTGGAGCAAATGGACTGTTGAGATTAATTACCCCAAATCTGTTCCATCCTGATTATCACCACTTTTACAAGGGACAACCCCTGTCTCCACTGAGCTTAACAGTTAACACAACAATAAACAGTCTTTCAGTCATGTAATTACATTCTTATTTTTCTATCTAAAAACAGAACAGGAAGTTATTCCTGAACAAAAGTCACCCAAAGAAATCAAATTTGAGTATATACTTTTGAAACTTAAAATGATAATCACAGCAGCAAGTATCTACTGAGTACATACTATGCACCAAGTTCTTTGTATGCATCAACCAGCTTAATCCTTTGAAAAACATGTAAGATTAAGATAAGATCTGCACAAGATCACAAATACTGTATAACAAGTTAGAAAGCAGGAAGTCTTTTTTTTTCTTTGAGACATGGTCTTGCTTTGTAATTTAGGTTGGCCTTAAACTCTCCATGCAGTCTAGGCTGCTCTCAAATTCTTGGCCATTCTCCAGCTTCAGCCTCCCCAGAGCTGAGTTAGGAAGTGCTGGGATCACAGGCATGTGCCACCAGGCCCAACTGAGCCAGGCCGTCTTAAATCTCAGGTCATGCTCCTATCTTCTAACAGAGGATACAGCCCCCAGATCCCTGATCCCCTCCCCCAATACACTACAATTGGTGGGGTCCTATCACAGAAGCTGATTCCTGTAAATGCTCTCCATCATCCAAGCATTTCAACTTTGATAGTCACTCAGTTCCTCTTCTCAAAATTAACTATAATCTACATAGAGTAATCTCTAAAGAACCAACAACATTACAATATTTCTTACACATGTCCTTGTTACAGCTGTTTTCCCAAATTTCTCTTCTCAAGTGGGACTACTGGACACAAGACTGGGCCTTGAGATACACAGTGAAATGTCACTAGGAACTATGTAATGTTTTCTAATGGTCATCAGTGGTCATTTCTATTCAACAAAAATTATTTTAAGTGATAGCCATTTTAAATCAACACTGTATGAGTTCTCTATGGCAGCTCCTATTCTTCCACTGGAGTACTGGCTTATCATTGAAGACAATGACAAGCCACCTCTCCAATTTGCTATTCCACTAACCTATAGCCAAATTATACCTATGCCATTTTTTACAGTTCACTATTCAAACACTTAAAATGTGCAATCTACAATTAGAGTTGGAAAAATCTAAACTTCTAAAGAAAAATAGAATGAAAAGGGGCCAGGGAGATGGCTCAGTGGAATAAGCACTTCCCTGGCAAGTGCAAGGGCCTGAG
>NDGN011167510.1:0-11769 GCA_002564285.1 Tympanoctomys barrerae | reverse complement strand
TTGAGACTGGGCATGGTGGCGCACACCTGTAATCCCAGCTCTTGGGATGCTGTAAACAGGCGGATCACCATGAGTCCAATCTAGTAGTGAGACCCTGAACACTCTGTAGACCCTTCCCTCAAAACTACAAAAAAACCCCAAACAAACTGTGAAAACAAAACTGCCTTAATAAGATACCTTATTTATGGAATTGGGGGCTTCACTGTGTATGCCAACTCCAGGGTCATACTAATATGAAAACAGTCATGTCTGAACACGTTAGGTCTTCCTTTGCCTCTATATCACCTGCTCTAAATTACAGTTGGTAATTTTCAGTCTGCAGAATGTTTCCATGAGATTTACCTGGTTATTTTGTGTGTTCCAAACTAACTTACCTTCAGGTTAGCCTTTACCATGTGTGCAGTTGGTGAGAGATAGCCTATGAGATTGTGATTTTAAGGATCATCTAATCTGGTCTTCCAAGAATTGTTTTGCCATGGATAAGTATTGTTATATCAGACCCTTCTAATTTTTATCAGCTTTCCTTAATACAGTGCTTTCCAAAGTGAGTTCTAAAAAATAATAGTCCTTAAAGATGTTTGCTATAAAAATACTCCATGGTCAAATAGAAATGGAATACAAATGATGAATACAGCATAATACTATTCTATAGTTGCTCCACCAATGCTTAAGAATCACAACCCATAGTGACAAATTAATGACAGAACAATCTTTGATAAAGAAATATACTTTAGTTTGATCTAACAGTTTCAAAGTTTGTTCAAGCATGGCTGCATTCATTACTGATCCTTATTTAAATCCCATGAAATATGCTTCTGGGAATACTGAGCTAATAGTTTACTGCAGTATCTACCTTATCACGTTTGAAACTCTATTCTGTGAAGTACTCTTTAGTTTTCCACATCTGCCTACTAATTCCCCAACTCTTTTTCTTTTTTGTACCAGGAATTTAACTAATAACCTTGCACTTGCTATGACGGTGCTGTGCTGCTGAGCTATATATTTGTTCACCACCCCTCATAGGATTCACTTTTCTGATTGAAAAGGATTGCATTCTAAGATCAATCACTGGCCCAGCTCTTCCAGTATTTAGGGGGGAGCCTTTGTCTATCTTCCAGTGTTCCTCTTACTTTTTGATGTCCCATGCAGTAGAAGGGAATGGTCTTTTCAACAAAGACTATTTATATGGAAGAACTACTAGGCAGTGTTTCCTTTTGCTTCTTCCCTCACATACTTGACTGGAATGGCAAACTGGTCAGTGTTGAGAGATAATAAGGAAGTATGTGTAGAAGGGAGTAGGGTAATAGACCTTTACAGTCAGATGGCAAAATATAAATGTGGCAGTGCCAAGGAGATGGAACAATTTTTTCACTGAGTCATTCATTCAAGAGAAAGAACTGCAAAAATGCCTTCATTTAAATGTGTATTGTAATGCATTTGTGTGTTTTCCTTAGATAATAACATGACTTTAAATTTGAGCAGCAACACCTAATAGGACCCACAGAATTTCAATAACTTCTTATACCTATTCCCTTCTTACATTAAGGAGCTTCAACTTTACTTTTTCTTACATAATACGTACATTCCTGATTCATTGCACCTGTGCTCTCTGGTACTTAGCTTCAGATCCCATGATAGTAGCCAGGAATTTCCTCATAGCCTTGGAGAATCAAACCTGCCCAAAAGGAACAATAAGGTTACCAGTGTTTTTCTCATGAGTGCCCATTGGAATTATATCATTGCTTTGGATTTTTCTCTGATGAGATTTTTGTCTTTGGGGAATATCTGTTCTACAATCGATCCAATCTACATCTGTAGGGAATAGAAATACTTAAACTGCCCATCATTGCTCTGAAAGTATCCATTCTAAGAGCCAATGAAAGTAACACTGGGATCTTTTAATACTGCCTTCTTCACTGCCTCAGTTACTTACATCTACCTTGAAGCAATGCTCTCTGACATGAAAATCCCTACTGCCTGCCTCACTACCAGCCTGGCTGTTCCATGATTCCCAAGCATTTCATTTACTGCCCCTGCCCCCATGCTGGCCTTGGTCTTCTAATTTCCAGAGTGTTTCCAGTCAAATTTCATTCATTCATTTCATGAATTGCATTCATCCATAGAAATGTTCATTTTCTCTGGCAATACACTATAAGCAGTCTGTGCTCACCTTTTTATGGAGTTACCTGTGACTTTGCTCTCCCACTCTACCTGGTCACTGATTCCTCAGATGAGGCATTTGGTTTGGAGAGTACATGCTGAAGCTCATGCTGCTCCCTTCTGTCTTTGCTGTTTCTGGGAGCCTCTTGTTGAGCAGAAGACAGATTGTGTTTGGAGTGGCTGTGTATGTGTGTCTTTAACATACAACACACTGGGGATTGGCCCTAGCCTTGGCGTTGAGCTATATGTATTAATGTAGATCCCATTTAAAAAAAATTATTTTGAGACAGGGATTTCTATGTTGCCCAGACTGGTCCCAATTGTAATCCTTCAGTCTCAGCTATCCAAAATGCTGGGATAGGCATGTGCCACCGAGCTCAGCTGTAGTTGGAATTTTAAAATTATTATATTGCCAACTTCTGTGTTTGGCATTCTCCAGGTGACCTAGCTGAGTGTACAGGTGCTTTATGTGGGTTTTAATTATTGCCATGTTTTCCTTGTCTGCTGCCTCATCCCTGGCTGATAGCACAGCTGGCCGTCCTAGCCACAATGCATTTGCAGGTGCAGACCTGGCTCAATGAAAAAAGGCCTGTTCCTGGTAATTGCTGAAGGTCCCTTTCAATTTTCCTGCATTCGCTGTTCCTTTTTAATCTCTTGATACTTTGATCTCTGATGTTGTGATTATGTGTCACTCTTTATTTTAAAATTTATAGTTTTTGACCCTTGTAGACTCTTCTGTGCCTTAAGAACTGATTCTGATCTTAAGCTCTTTGCGTGGCATGCTTTCTAACCTCCACCTTGTTACAGTGTAAGGGGAATGATGCTCATCTCAGTCATGGCCCATGTGGAACTCTACTGGCTGGGCCAGTGCCTTAACCTAGAGAAGAGATTTTGAATTTTCATTTGGAACTTGAGGTTTTGATCTTTCCTCCTCACCAACCTAGGGACTGGGGTTGAGGTCATCCAGACACCACAGTGTTAGAGGCCATGCCACACCTTGAGGCACTCATGCTCAGCTGTTGGAAAAGGAGGAGTTATGTTCAAGTCAAGACTTAAACTGCAATGCTGCCTTTTATAACTGGATCCACAAAATGTGATTTGTTTATTTTTAATTTTTTAATTTATTATTTTATTTTTCAAAGAGAGTACAAAATAGTATTAAAACAGAAAAAATGCAAAAGGGATAGAATTTAACAAAACAAAATTACGTTAAATTACAGTATTTGTAGTAATGTAGAGTGGTCTCTTCAGATTATTTGTTCATATTACCAGATACATGTATACAAAATTGAAGAACAAAGAGAAACAAAGAAATATATACATACATATATATGAAATTAAGAAGAGAAAAAGGACAAAGAACTGAAAAAAGGAGACAAAACAAATTAAACACCAACTGTTCCTTTGTATAGACCAGCAGAAATCCACAGTACAATCATCCAAACTATCCTTCTGACATAAATAGATACATATGTCTTTCCCCAATTCCCTCTTTGTCTTTCTTCTCAACTCAGTAATTCCTTTCTTTCCAAAAGGTTCATTCCATCACAAAATGGAATTTAAAATAGTTTTTCTTCTCCAACCTTCTTCTGACCTATGGGATAAATGGTCATCCCCATCTTTTCTCAGCCGAATAAATTGGCAGAATATGCAGGTCTTGGGACCAGGAGATGAGTCTAGTTTCATTTCTGGATCCAGAAGAGATGAAAGAAGTCTGGATGTGTGTATTGTCCCATTATCTCCCTCCCCACATTTTTGGCTTCAAAAGAGGCCCTAACATACTTGTATGGGGTGAGGCCATGATTTGAGTAATGAGGCCTCCCCCACTAGATGTGAAAAAATATCTTTTCCCTTTATGCTGAAATAAATGGCCTCCTTTGAATAGGCCAGTGGCTGTGAAATCAGCCTGAACTTATGGATTTAAGTGGCCAATAACACTTCTATAAATTCATTTCTAAATGAAAACTGAAGGATTTGGCATCTTGGGAATATGTATGACAAACGGTCTTTGTCTTTTCCTTGTTAGGGTTAGGAGACACACCTGGATCCCTGTAATAACATGGAGGTGTCCTGGTAAGATGTTGTTCTGGGTGCTAGCTGTTCTTGTCACTGGTGTGGTTGCAGAACTTAAATGGAATGAAGATGAACAATGTTCTCAGGTGCTCACTTGTCTGAAAGAGAAAAAGATTGGTTTCCTTTTTGATGTTTTGTATTCTGTTTAACTGCTATTTAAAAAATTTTTTTTAACTGCTCTTTTTGCTTAATATCACTAGTGTTTCATTTTAGGATGGATCCATCCACTTTTTCTCAGTTTTTATTATTAGCACATATTTGCATTACATAATAATTATGCTCCTTATAGGATTGTTCATAACATGCCCCAATCTCTATTTTTTTCATCCCCTTTTCCTGCCCTCTTTCTCCCCTCTGATTATCTCTTGATCTCTTTCCCCCAAGAGGAAAATCTATCTCCTTATTTCCTATTATCTTCTACTTTGCATTTTATTTGTATAGCATCCCAGAAGTTCCTGTAGAATTAAGCAGTGACTCCATCAGGATCTGGGCTTTTTTTAGTTGATAGGCTTTCAAGTAACTGGTTCAATTTCATTGCCTATTGTTGAACTATTCAAGGTTTTTATATCTTCTTGGTTCAGCAGGATAATATGTATCTAAGAATAGATACATATGAATACATCCCCTTCTCATTTCTCCAACTGATGTACAGGCTGGCATCATCTGGATTTCTGCAGTGTCTCTTGTGATTTCACCTTTTTCTCTTCTAGTTGTATTGATTTGGGTCATTTCTTTCCTTTTTCTGGTAATATTGACTAAGAGTTGGTCCATTTGTTTAATATTTCAAAGAACCAGCTTTTCAGTTCATCAAGTTCTTTGTGGTGCTCTCTTTTATTCTCCATTTCATTAACTTTTGCTTGGATCTTTATAATTTCCTTCCTTGTACTAGCTCTTTAGATTTGGACTTTCCGTTTTGCTGTTGTTGTTTTTTTTTTTGCCATTGAGGTGCTTCATTGTTTATTGTACTTTCTCTGTTTTGCTGATGGGACATCCATGGCAATAAACTTCCCTTTTAGAACTGTTCTTTGTGTCCAATAGGTTCTTGTGTATTCCACCAGCATTGAGTTCTTCTGTGATCCATTGATTATTTAAGAGTGTTTGGTTTAATTTTCATGCACATAGACAGTTTCTGTGAGTTTTCTTTGCCATCGATTCCCTTCTGCTTTCTTTCAAGTTCCTTGTTTCAATCACTTATTGGCTGGTATGTGGTCTATTTTGAAGAAAGTTCCATATGCCACTGAGAATAAAGCGTACTCTTGTTGAGTGGAACACTATGGAGTTTATTAGGTCTTTATTTGAAGATTTTGTTAAGCTGTGATATTTCTGATTTTTCTGTTCTTTATCTATTTATGACATAGGCATTGAGGTTCTCCACTATAATTATGTTTATGTTTATCTGATCTTTTATTCCAGGATTAATTTTTTTAATCTTTTAAAAAATTTTTATTTTGGAATATCTTGCTGAATTCACACACTTATAATATTTAAATGACAACACTAAACAAAAAAAGGAGATATGAATGATCAGTTGGATACACTGTTGCTCAGCCCATATAGGTTAATAACTGTTATTTCTTCCTGTTGAATTATTTCTTTAATGAATATGTAGCAACTTTCTTTGCCTCTTCTGATCAGTTTTGGCTTTATGTCTACTTTGCCTGAAAATAGGATAGGAATACCTGCTTTCTTTCAAGTTCCCATTGAATGGAATATTTTCTTCGGTCCTTTGTTCATCAGTCTACAATATTTTGTGGGGGCAGTTAAGTGTGTTGCTTGTACATAGCCAACTGTTGTTTTTTTCTTGATCCATTTTGCCAATCTTTTTTTTTTTTTGACTGGATATCAACACCATGCACATTGAGAGTCATTTTACTAAAAGGTATGAACTTATTTCTATCCATGTATTTTTTCATTCTTGATTACCTTCCTTTCCCTTCTACTTAAGTGCTTATGGTTCCTTGTACATTCATTCTGTTGAACATTTTGTCATTGTAGGTTCATTGACTCTTTGTAAGACGTTTTCAAGAAATTTTGGGAGTGGTGGTTTGGTTGACATGAATTTCTTAAGGTGCCCATTTTCAAGGTAATATCTTATTTCTCCATCAAGTTTTAATGATAGCTTTTTAAACATTAGGTTTATTAGGCTGGCCAAATAACCCAGCAGATTAAAGCACCTGCTTAGGCAGATTCAGGGCTGGGAGTTCGATCCCTGGGCCTGCCGTGCTGGTCCCACCCCTGCGGCACTCTGAGACAGTGATTGAGACTGGGTGTGGTGGCATATGCTTGTAATCCTAGCATTTGGGAAGCTGTAAACAGGAGGATCACTATGATTCTGATCTCTGCAGTGAGACCCTGTGTACTCTGTACACCCTGACCTAAATACAATAAATAAATAAATAAATAAATAAATAAGTAAACATTAGGCTTATTGGTAAAGAAGAATCCAGATCTATCATGAACTGGTACACATTCCTTATGATGAATATGATCAGCATGAATGATAGTTTTTCAGGATAAACCAGTCTGTTCTATTAGTTGTTTTCTTTCATGGTTTGAGTCACTCATTCTAATCTCTCCTAGCCCTTAAGGTTTATATTGAGGAATCTGCTGTAATTTGAAGGGGTTAACCTTTATACAAAGTGATTTATTGCTTTTGTCTAACAGTCGTCAAGATTCTGTTCTTATTTTGGACTTCTGGGATTTTGTTTATGATCGTGGACTGGTTCTTTATTTTGTCTTTTTTGTGGCTAGCTCAGCCCACCCTGGGCGTGGGGCTGGTGTGGCATGTGGTGCTGGGGATCAAAGCTGGTACCTGCGCTTGCCCATGCTTGCCTAAGCAGGTGCTTTAGACCACTGAGCTATCTTGCTGGCCCCGTGGTTCTTTTCTGATGGTGGTTATTTGGAATTCTATATTTCTCATTTGTCTGTATGCTAATTTTTTCCATATTTTGACAGTTTTCTATTATTTCAGAAAACATATTTTTTTTAAAAATCCCATTTATGCTGTTTTCTGATATTTTTTACTAATTCTATGGAAAACTGAATATTAATATACCATAACAACTGATAATGTATTACCCTTAATCATAAAAAAGAAATATATAATTATAGTATACACATTATGATGAGCCAAATGCTAACCTATAGTAGATATCTACTGAATGGAACAATTATACCTCCACTGACAATACATTAGTATTAAATACTGATAGCATGGAGTTAACTAATTATATACAAATTCTTAACAATTAATAGTTATACTAGCAAAGATAGAGGGATGGGGATGCAGAAAATAAGAAAAGTAAAATTTGAAATAGTAATCAATAGAAGATGAGGAGAGCAAAATGACATAGGGACTCTATTGAGGAGGAAAAGTCAATACTATGAACATTGACAAAAAAATAGAGAAAAAAGCAGAGAAAAATAAGGGAAAAAAGTTAAAAGGAGAAGGAGAAAGAAGAAGAGGAAGAGGAGGAGGAGAGGAGGAGAAGAAGGAAAAGAGAGAGATACACACAGACAGATGTGCAGAGAGAGAGAGACAGAGACAAAGATAGTGACAGCCATAGCCAAAAAATTACATGAAGGGAAAAGCAATAGAAAAAAATTGAGTTAATTGAAAAATTCATCCGTCTTTTTAATTAAGTGATTTCTTTCCAGGATCTGCAGTCTTGGAATTCAGCAAATCATGCCTTTCTCCACTGAGATTTACAACCTGTAGTTTGGGAGGTCCCCTTACTACTCTAGGGGTTCTGTGTCCATTTACACCAGCCTGGGGCAACCATTCAAGCTGAGGTGTGTCCTTCCTCACAATGGTAGATGGGAAAAGTAGTTAGCCTCTGGCCACTGCCGGATGTAGGCTCTGGGTCAGTAGTTCAAAAACTGTTTGATGCAATGCTAACATGGTCAGACCTACCCTCCTCTGAAAGTCACAATTACTGGGCCTGGCTTCTTACCACAAGTAGCAGAGCCTGTGTGCTTCCTGGTTTGAGCTTAAAATTGTCAGGGGGATCTATGTCTAACCAAAACCCTCTCCATAACTGTTGTTGCTTTCTCTTACCCAGTCATTGTGAAAAAATAACATTGGAAATTTTGGAGATTTGTTTTGTGGCTGGTTAAAATGAATCCTGATTAAACATTGTGGTTTAACTAATGGTCAACTTATAAATCTTAGCTGAACTGACTCAGCATGTTGCTGGGCTTGGAAGACCCAGCTGAGGATTATTGCTAATAGCATAACAAGAGAACTAGAAAGGAAGACGGTGTGTTGTTGATTCTCCTGGAGAAGCTTGTCACACTAGTTTTGTAGATACTAACTTGGCTGTTCTAATCCTCCAAGGATCTTGGATCCTCACTGACATTGAGAATGCCTATGGTTCTCTTTAAAGAAGCTCTGGTCCTTGTCTTGAGCATAGTTTCCTGGCCCCAGTGCAGATCTCTTAGCCTGCTGGCACAGATCCTTCATCCCACTGGCACAAACTTTCTAGCTCCCATCACTGAGCTTGGGCCATCCCAGTGTAGGCCCTGATACAGACTTGCATGAGATGTTATCATGGGCTGTAGGCCTCCAGATGGACTCATGGAGTATGTTGTTATGGTCTTTTGCTGGACTGATGTATGACATTCCTGGGGGATCCAGGTGCTCAGCTAGATTCTTTGGGTTTCTAGTACATGCACTTGACTATCTGTATGAATATTATAAAATAATCTTATGAATTATGTGTCTCATATTAAATGTATTTCCTTGTAAGCTGACTACTAAAACATTCTCTGTCAATGTGTTGGGCACTGCACTGGATTTCTTCTCTAACTCTAGCCTGCCTCTAGCCAAGCTGTCAGTTTTGAAATAAAGCCACACAATATTTTTATAGTTTACTATGACTGTGAGCTTTTCTTCAAACAAGTGTTATAGGCCAGGTCTTTTATTTCTACCTGGAACTGTCTACAGTCTGGGGCTTACCTCCTCTCCCAGAGTCTTGGCCTTGTCTATAGTTTGGCACTTCTTCTGTCTGGCCTGGAGGAGAAACAAAACACAGAATAAGCATGGAGTTCATGAGTGGCCATGGCTGAGGCAAAAACCCATAGGTGCAGAGTCAACCCAGGTGAGCACTGTGTGTGAGTGGGTACCTCCTTTTGCTCTTTGTAGAAAATTTTTAGGCTCATTTGAAACCATAGATAATCACTTGTGGGGCATGTGGAAATCTGGGGTTCATATTTTGATGTTTGGATGCTAAGCACTTGGGTACACGTTTCTCTTCAAATTATATCATTCATGCTGAGATCGCTGAAGCATCTGGGTCTACTTGAAGCCCTTGCTTTGTTAATTTGGTAGGTGCTATATATCACAAGATAAAGAATCCAGGAAAAGATGTGAACATAAGGGAGGATATTTGTTTTGGTCCTCCAAATATATACCTCCTGACTTCCTTGATAGGTTCTTTAAATTGCAGGCTCATCAGAGAAGTGAGAGAACCTGGGCTGCGAGTAGACATCAAAGACATTTTAAAATCGAATTTTAATGTGAGATAAGTATTGATTCACATGTAATTATAAGAAATGATAAAGAGAAATCCTTTATACATTTAGCCAAGTTTTCACAATGGTAACATTTTTACAGAATTAGAGCACAGAATCACAGTGACAATATTGACATTGTACATTTGATTGATCTTACTTAGATTTCTTCAGCTTCACATGTACTTGTTTGTGCATGTGTGTGAGAAATAGGCTGCCTAAGTTCTACACAGTGTTATCTTCAGTGTAGGGTCACACATCCATCACCACAAAATGCTGAGCCATTCCAACTCCATGAAGACCTTTCTTGGGTTGCTTTTCATACCTGACTTCCTCCTGCCCCATGACCTGCCTTGCAGTTCTGAAATGCTGGCAACCACTAATGTATCTTTTATTTCTAAAAGTTTGTCACTAAAATGTCACATAAATGTAATTTTACAGTATGCAACATTTTTGGATGTTTTATTTTGCTCAACTTAATTCTTTAACTCATCCAAGTTTTCATATGTATTTCTAGTTAGTGTTTTTGCTGCAGAGCAGTACCAGGGCTTATGTAATTACTCACCCCAAAGAGACGCCTACTCTAATGCCTGGCTTTTGCTGTTACTACGAATAAAGTTGCTATATCATTCATGGGCAAACTTTCTCCATGAATATATGTTTTCATTTCTCTGAAATATATGTATCAGGTCACCATTCAGGATGTCTCTGCAGCATCCATATTTCTTAGGGAACCAAATAACTGAAGAGTATGGCTTGATCAACGGAACAGTAGCATGAAAATTTCTCTCCAGCATCTGCTTATGCTCTAGGTTTCAAAAATCTTAGCAAACTACTTATTCTAGCTTAAGTGATTTTGGCTACTTTATTGGCTCTTATTTTTTTCCCCTCACATAACTTCAACAATGCATTTTTCAACTCTAATGCTAATAAATATATAATAGTCTTAGGAGTGTATTTGCTACATCATATATTAGTTGCATGTTTGATTTGAAATAACTTTCAAATTTTGTATATATTTACTTTTATTACCAATTTTATTGCATTCTTGTTAGAAATTGATCTTATAATTATTCTTTCAGTCTTTCTGATAGATATGTAGTATCACCTTGCTGTTATTTTTTTGAATTTTCATTTAAATATGGTTAATAATATTGGGTATCTGTTCATGTACTTCTTTACCATCTATGTATCTTTTTTTTTTTTTTTTTGTATTTTAGGGAAGGGTCTACAGGATGTTCAGGATCTTACTACTAGATTGGACTCATAGTGATCCACCTGTTTATAGCTGCCCAAGAGCTGGGATTACAGGCGTGCACCACCACACCCAGTCTTTACCTGTGTATCTTCAGTGAAATATCTCTTAATGTCTTTTGCTTATTTTCAAATTAGATAATTTATTCCTAAATTGTGAGATTCTATTATATATTTTACATACCAGAACTTTTTTGGATATATGATTTATAAATATTTGCACATCTCTGTCTTTGCATTTTCAATTTTCTATATAGGACTTCTTACACAGCATAATTATTTTTCTTTGGTGAGATTCAATTTATCAGTTGCAAGCCCGAAGGTCTTTACATAGGCCAAATATTTTCTCCCATGTATTAAGTTTCACATTTTTATCACTTAATTATATAATTATATTTTTAAGGTGTAATGTTTTAGAGTTTTCCAGATGAATTCCCAATGCCTGCAGTATTATTTGCTGAAAAATATGATCTAATATAAAGAAGGCCCAAATTGTAATCTTTTCAGTGAACTGTTATTCTGCATGAGCCTGAGGAGCTGAAAGGCTGCTCCATAACTCTGGGGCTCACCATGAGATCTCTAAAGGTCTGGTTTACTTCCTCAATTTTATAGAGATTAGTTCTATGGGTTTCCCAGAGACTTGAACCTTGGGTGAGGCCATTCTACTAATTATTCACTGTAGAAAATGATATTTTCACCTGAAGATTGGGTAGAATGAATCCATAGGCTTCATTCTGGAAGAGGAGAAAGGCCTTGCAGGCCCCTGCATGT
>NDGN011167506.1:0-13922 GCA_002564285.1 Tympanoctomys barrerae | reverse complement strand
GTATTGGGTCTTCTGCTTGACTGGCAATGTCAGAAATTGTTGACCTGAGTCCCCTACAGCTAACAACTCCATTTTGAAATTCTTTATCAATGAAATATTTGTTTTTCAAAAATTATCTATTACTTTCAACCTGTAAAATTGTAAATAAAAATTAAAACATCTATTATATTTTATGGAGAATGGACTTCTATTTATACTGTTCAATTATACTCTTCAATGGAATATTTTCACTTAAAATATATTCTTTAAGGCTGGGATATAGCTCAGCAGCATAACTTCCTGCCTGGAAAGCCCAAGGTCCTGTGTTCAATCTCCAAGATATATTCTTTATCAAGTAATAGTTACCCATTTCTTCTAATAATGAATATCAGTGGAATACTAGCACATTCAATCCAGCATATTTGAACACATTTTATTTCTCTTATGACAGTACAAGTTAAATGTTATAAAATTATCAGATAATACGTAAGCATTAAGTTTTAATTATAGTGATTTTAAAGTTGAACAGTTTGTAGTGTAAGAAAGATATATCTGCTTGAATATTGAGAGACATGATCCTAGGAAACAGTCAGTGCTTAAAGGGCTGTTCACTCTTTCATAATTCAGTAATACTATTAAGAGGTAGAATCTTCTCCAACCAATTAAAGAAGAATTTGGAATGATTTTCATGTTCTTAAAGTAAAGTCAACTAAAACTTGAAGTGTAAGTTATTTAATTGCATATTTCAATCTTATTACTGCTTCTGTTTACCCACAAGACCAAAGCTGAACTTTAAATCCTCCAATGCGAAGGATGACACATTTATAGCTCCTTTAATTATGAATCAAATTTATTATATGTGTTTGGTTGACATCTAGTTGTTCCAATTGACTGAAATCTTATCATCGCCTTATGCTCAAAATGGAATTAAATATATTCCTCATCTTTCAATTATCAAAAATATAGCTACATTTTCTGTGCCTGGTAGAATTTTAGGCAACATAAATATCTATATGTCTATGATTTTATACACATCCTTCTGTATTATAGCTCCTTAGCAAAGTATATGTTTGCATTTTCCTGAGAACATAGTAGAGGAATTTTCACAAACATTTTTGTGATTACATAACCATGTGACTTAAATCTATGAAATTGAATTTGAGCAGCAATGATGTGCACATGCCTGGCCCATCACAATTCTACTTCTGAAATCATCCTTCCTTGGGCAAGGCAAGGTGGTAGAAGCAACGAAGAGGATGAAAAGGCTTGATCACATTGAGAATGCCAGTCTACTTGCATCCACCTGGAAAATGTACCTTTGTCAACTATGGCAAAATCATTAATTTATTTTATTTATGACACCTTTTGTGGAGTATTTATTACACTAATATAAACTATCATATATAAGAAGAATGTCTATTATGTCTTATTTTCATTGTGTAGTACCACGGGAAACAAGTCTGTAATCTTTACATTATATCACATAACACTATATTTAGAGAACTTACTTTGAATTTGTAATGAACTGGGTTTGATCGCCTTCACATGAACAAAGAAAGTCAGGAAGGATGGAAGGAAGGGAGGAAGGAAAAGAAGACAACAAACTCAATTCCTGAAACCAAAATTAAAATAATAAAAATGGCAGCATCTCAAAAACCACAAAATTTTCTGAAAGATTAAAATGTATAGTTTATAGATTTATGAATTGAATAATTCAGAGTACTATTTTTCTTAACAGATGATAATATTTATAATCCTCATTTAAATATTAGGATGTTAAATAAATTATAACTTTATTCTAAATATTTAGACATTTAAAGGACCAATACTGACTATTTGCACATAAAGGAGATCAGACACTGATAACAACAGTTATTATAAAGCTAATATGTGCTGCAATATGACATCACAGATACTAGATTGAGCAGTTTCACCAACCCAGGAATGGAATTGAGTCCATGAGAAAACAAGTTAATATAATTAATCTTAATTTCCAACAAAGGTAATAATAAGGTAAAGCAAAAGGAAGATATACAGACTTGTCTGCATTATTAGGTGTCTATGTAAAAGGAATCTTGATCTATTCATGTCATCACTTATAGAAATAAACTTATATGTTTAACACATAAATATGAAAGTTAAAAAACACTTCAGATGCAAATTCTATTGCAAAATGAGGTAGATGATAACTTTAAAGATGTGACACAAAAACATTTTCTATAATAGAAATGAAAAGACACAAATTAATATTTAAACATGCATTCTAATAACGATATTACAATAACTCAGTACAAGGCACAGATTAAAAGAGTATTTACAAAATTATTTATACTTAGTATGTCCAAAGACCAAGTTGAAAGTGTATATATAAAGTCAATAATGGGGGCTGGGGAGATGGCTCCGTAGAGTAAGTGCTTGCCTAGCAAGGTCAAGGGCCTGAGTTCAATCCCCAGTTCCAAAAAAAAATAAAAAATAAAAAATAAAAAATAAAGTCAATAAATCTCACGGAAAAAGGCTAAAATGTCAGATGAAACACTACACGCGAAAAAAAAAATCAGTAAAACTTTGGAGAAAAGCATTTTATTTCATTAATCGTCACAGATACAAATGACACCTGAAATGTAACAGTGGACACCCTTCTTGGGATAAACAAATGTAAAAAGAGGGAGACAGCACATACTGAGCCTCTGGTCAGGCTACTGACCTCAGCATTCTCTAATAGAGTGCTTTGTAATATGATTCTATAGAATTCTCAGGATAGTTCCATAGATATTATAATGTGTCTTATTTGTTTTCTCATTGTTGGGGACAAAGTTCCCAACATCCACATTTAGAGAGGAAATGTTGTTCAGCTCAGTTTGTGACAGTCGCAGTCCATGGTCAGCTGGCTCCCGGGCAGGGCGGGCCTGCACAGGGGCATGGCCAAGAATCAGCTCATGGCAAACAAGAACTAGCAGGGAGCAGCTAGTCTCTTTTCCACTTTCATTCTTCTCAGTCTACAAGCCTACTGGTCGGTGCTACTCACATCTAATGTGGACTTTTCCATTAACAACACCCAAAGTCATGCGAAACCGGACAGTGGACTAATCCGGTATCACACAGCCTGATCCAGCCACCTCTAAACGCTCCACTTAGGCGTGTGCGCAGCTTTGGGAAGACTCCGTAGGTAGAAGCGATCAAATCATGTGACCCAAATCAACGAAATTCTTTGTCAATAGCTTTGCAACTATGCATACCTTTCCTAGAACCCACCATTTTTCTCTCCAGATTTATAACTAACAAAGTGAAGTCCAGCAATTTACTAAATGATTTGTTCAAAAATATTTATATCAACAATATTTCAATAGGCTAAAATGCAAGACCACATATATTCAAACAAAAGTAAAGCAGAAATAAACTACTGTATACTCACATGAGAAGACTGCCTGTCTTTGAGCACAGCTACAACTATGTGGGAATGAAAAATCATTAGCATTATTCAAGAAAATAATGTTGCGTATACACATGTACCTACTGTTTGATTCAATGTAGGAAAATATAAAATGAGCAGAAGCAATAAATAATGATGCATGTTGGAATAATGGTTGTCCTTGAAAAGTAGTATTAACTGGACAGGGAATCAAGGCAGCATGCAGAAATGCTTGTAAGTATAGTTATTGATCTTGGTCTTGAGTCATCCACTAGTGTTATTGTTTGTGTCTAGTTGTTCCCCCAAAACCTCATGCAGTCATGGGGTTGTCTTCTACTTTGGGATTACTACATGATCCAGGGCTTGGATAATGCGTGTAAGTGCTACTGGGATTATGCATGTGAGTGCTACAGCCAGCCTGGGCAGAGAGCCTGAATGTAATATAAGAGAGACAGAGAGACAGACTTGCTCTCTGTTGCAGTTGTTGGTACTACTCCTCCTATTCACTCTAGCTGTTTTGGTGTTCTTGGCGGCCACCAACAGCTGCCACCAACATACTCTACTTTGGAGCCCGTTGAGTATGATGAACTCCACTCTACTTTGGAGCCTGTTGAGTATGATGTGAACTAAATAAAACTTTCCTTCCTTAATTTTCAGCATTGGGTATTTTGCCCCAACAATAAGAGAAAAGTAACTGAGACCACGGGTGTGATGAAATCTTAAAATTCACTTCACTGTGCACTGTGATATGAACAATTTTACATATTTGGATCATAATTCTATAAACAACAAAACTACATAAAACTATTATGGTTGCTCCTTAAGCTAAGTAGTCTTGTGAAAATATGCTATTACTTGGTTGTTATAATTGACATTATGTATCTCCATGAACCAACCCAGGCGATGGGTAGAGGCTGAACATTGCAATACAAATGTTATGATTATTAATGATTTTCCTCATTATGACAATTTATTATTCGGTTATACTTAAAATACACCCTTTCTTTTGTGGAGGATGTTTTATTATTTGTTTGATTTTTTTATACTGATTTGCTGTCTGAAAATATTCTTTCTTTATTTTTTTTTTCTTTCTTTTTTTTTGGAACTGGGGATTTAACTCAGACCCTTGTGCTTGCCAGGGAAGCACTTATTCCACTGAGCCATCTTGCTGGCCCCTCTTTTAATTATTTAATACTTATCTTTTGTTGATATTAAAAAATCAAGAAAAAGCTGAAGTGTATTTTCTTTTTCTAGAGACATCAACACTCCATCGAGCATCTACAAAAGGATGTAATACTTTGTCTAGAATTAAAACTAACCAAATAGCCTGACACTGTTTTGTATAAGACTTTAAATTCTTTGTTCAGAGAACAAGTACTTTAGTTTTAATAGCACAGCAACAAAGATGCGCTTCATGTACACGTTGTTTACTTTTCCCCAAAATTTTGTGTGTGACAGTGTAGGACGGTCCTGGAGGTGCCGTGTACTCAGGGAATTCATGACATAACAGAGAAAATGGGTAAGAAAAGGCCTGATGTTTTAAAGCTTTTGCTAGAAAACCTGCTCAAAATGATCCTCTAAGGCATATCTACATGTCTTTATTATGCCGAGAGGAAAACATTTGTTTCTATTCTAGACCTTGCAATATGTCTGCCATCCGAGGCTGTTTGCTATAGAGATATCTTAAAAAAGACAGTGAAAAAATTCAATCAGTTCTTCTGCCTGAAAATAGAGCAGAAATACAAGAGATGCAGAGAACAGCTGCCTCTAAGATGTGTGAAAGAAGTAATAATGTTTCCCAATATTCTAAAAAAGCAACAATCATAGTACCGAAGCAGAAAATGGCATAAACAATTCTGATTTCAGTTTTGGAATGTGATGAATCTTTGAAACTGAAATCTGAAAAGGGAAATGGAAGAATGAAAAATTATAAGAACATATTACTCATGAGCATATAAAATTTATCATAAACATAGAAGTACTGTATAAACATTCTTATAAAAACACACTTATTTGAAGACAAGAAGCTGAGTATCTAATCCTGGTTTAAAAAAAAGCACTTTTTCTGGGAACCTGAGTATACCGAGTTATGGAGAATATTCATATTTAAGAATTGTCCTGCATCACCAAATAGAGAGAGATTCATCTTATCAGCTGGCATCCAAAACATTCTGAATGATCATGACATTAATATATACAGACTTCCTTTTCTATAACTATGTGGCAGGTAATACAAATCACAGCATAGAACCTCAAATCCATTTATAAATACGAAAGTAAGAATCAACATCAGCAAAGAATTAGCAATATCCAAAGTGGAGTTATTGAATATATTATACTTATGAAAAAGACATTAAGAGTATAAGATTTTTAAATGATTATTTTAATCTCAATAGAACAACTAAACATTTAAGTAGATATGCCTTAACAGATGCAAATTAAGTATGAAATAAAATAGACATCACATGGATGAATTACTAAAAAAAAAGACAAAAATAATGTGAATGCTGCAATATTTATTCCTTAAATTTCCACATTTTCTATTAGACATATTTAAGCTTAAATAATTTCTTTGTATTGATGAGATACTATAAGGACTCCACTGATAGAATACCTTTGTATGGGGACTGGGGCGATAGCTCAGTAAAATAAGTACTTGCCTGGCAAGCGCAGAGTCCTGAGTTCAATCCCCGCTACCACAATAATAATAATAATAATAATAATAATAATAATAATAATAATATCTTTGTAGATAACACCAAATTTGTTGAATAAAAGGTGAATGCCAATAGAATAGGGACAAAATATCCTTTCATGCAGTAAACTGCTTGGGATTTATGATGATGAGGACATTTAGTTGAGAAATACAAAAGAGTTTGTATCACCAAAGAAAGAAGAAATTTTTTTAAGCTGGTGTATGTATTTTTAATATTATAAGTAGTAAGTATATCACATCCAGAAAACCAACTAAAGTGTCTTTATTAAGTAGTCAATTTTGGAAAGAGATCTGTATTGCAAGATTTCTAGAAAAGTCCAAATAGCAGAAAAACAGACGCTGGGCTAGGAACCCTTTTTCTTTTGGAATCAATGAAATGACGATTATATGTGAAAACTGTATTTGGTCACTGGTGCTTGGACCCGAAAGCTGACTGATCTTAGCTAGGTCCTGAAGTTCAGATGGGACTCTTTCCTCTAATTCTGAAGGGCAATTGCAAGATCATTATTGAAACATGGTAGTTCACTTTGAAAAACAACTCCTCCATGAGAATAAGAATGTGTCACTGAGAAACACAAACTGCACTTCTTATTATGGACTATGCCCAGTCTGAAGCCTTGTCTAACTTAATAAAAAAAGTTTGTCACCTCCAAGGGAATACTGTTCTTGCCTTTTGCTGTCCTTGACTTCTGTCTCTCTGCGGAGATGTTCTCAAGATTTTTCTATTTAAATAGAAAATTGGTTCACTAATGGAAACACTCATGTCTTCAATGGGATAATCTAAATACTTTCTGCGTCCACCCACTGTGCTATTTAAAGTTGACCATCATTCATAATAGTGAGATCATTCACAATGATTTTATCTTCACTTAGAGATCTGGGACGTAGGATAAACCATCTCAGGACCAATTCATTGACTGGAAAATAAATAGAAGAATAGGCAAGCTATTGGCTCTTCAGTAATGGTATCTATGAAAACTTTCCCATATACAGAAATATGACAAAACTCAATTGTAGGCAACTCATTACAGTATTCATGTATGTGTTCATGCCAGGCAAACACACTGGAGAAATCACCTAGAATGAAATTACTGATCATGCACTTTTGGACATAATGATTTTTATTTAAGTGGGCCAGATAACTAATCACTCAAACTGAGCATTGGTAAGGAAGGATGGGTACTCTGAAATTAATTATGCTGGAACAGAACTGGTGTAATCCACAACTCTTCCTGGAAAATCAGAAAATAGATCACCCTTGCTATAATTTGGTGGACCCATGGGCAAACATTTATGGAAAAAATAAAGCTTGAAAACTGTAACACACAAAATTAATTTCTTCTCACGAATGAGGGAACCACTATGATTTTCATTCAAAGTCTACGGCAGGTGCTGGTGAGCAGGTGGAGGAGTCTGCACATAGCACAGGGCCTTATCCCTCGTTACGCATTGGAGCTTCTAGACACCAAGGGGTCTTGGCATAAGAGAAGGGACAACTGAAGAAAAATCAGTGATCCTTTCCTCAGCTCCTGTGGGCCTTGAAACAGGAGAAAACTCAGGATCCCACTCTTATAACTTCATTGTTACCTTAAATCTAGCAAACATATAAAATCTCCACTCTGACAAATATGCTTTCAGAGAGATAAAATTCAAAACTGCATGCTTTTGCAGGTAAAATTCAAAACTAAAATTTACTCATTTTATATTAATGCTGTCTGCAGGGTTTGCAAGGAAATAGATCTAATATGGATACTTTGTGTATAGGATCATTTTATAATATTCACCTAAAAAGTCAGATTCACAAGTGTGCTGTAGACCTGTTCATGCACTACAGACCTACGTAGTCTGAGAGCCTGGCAATGTCCTGCAGAGTTCATCTGCAGGCTCAGAGCGCACAACAGAGTCTCATGCAGCTGTGTATCAAGGATGCGTCCTGGGAAGGCCCATGGTCCCATGGTGACAGCTATAAAGTCTCTTCCAACGGATGAAAGACCTGTGCCTGCAGGCTGAGGGATCTCCTTGGAACCAGGAAGTGATTCTCAGGATGAGATCTGCCCCAAAGAAAATCACCATTCTCAGAGATACCAAGGACCCAAACTCCCTGCAGGATGAGAACATCTGAATTTGTATCAGGTAAACCAGCTTGACGTGCTTCCCTGGGAGAACCCGCAGCGTAGCATCTTCCCCTCCAGTTTTCCTTTCATGACGTTGCCAGCAATCCTCAGCTGGGCCTTGTACAGTCAGAACCATGATGATTCAGTCAAAGTGGGCATTACAAATGGTCATTAGCTGATGCACTACAACTAGCAAAATAATTAAAGTATTAAAATATCATCTAACCCATAAGGCATTCAATCTTCATATGCTATCAAAGTAAGATAAAGTAAAAATGTTTTCACTGTTTATATTTCCTTACAATATTAAAATTTTGATGTTGAACTTTAAAATGTATGTACTATGTTTAAGAAGTACTATTATATAAAATAGTCTTAAAATAATTTGCAATATCTGGACCATAAAATTAAATTTAAAAAATTTTGATTAAGGTGAAGATTTTTATAATCCACACTTCAGTCTAGCTACTTTATATAATGAACATTATCACACATCTGTTTTATATCTAGAATCACTTCTGGAACTATACATTGAAACAGAAAGGGAAACAACTTACACTAATCAGTAGTGAACCAATTTAATTTTCCATAGCAATTAAGATATTTGGGGAGAAGGATCCCAAGGTTAATGATTCTGTCCTTTCTTCTCCCTTCAGAATTTTTGCTTCAAACTGTACCTGCCCTTTTAGTCAATGTCCATTTTGTACATTGGCACTGGAAGGAATAGATATTCAGTTTAGCCAAAAGCTCTGCTGTCGTTTCTTGAAAACACATAATGTTTCTGATTTATTAGGATAATATGCTCCACCACTTTGGATTTTAAAAGTGAAACAAACTTTGTTTTGATGGAATACAGGTAAATGTGACAATTTAAGAATATATCATTAGAAGAGTTTTGCCAAAATTCTATTTGCCAATGCCTCAGGGAGGTCCAAGGAAGAGTTCCACAGGTGAGGTTCTCAGCTTTAAAAATGCGTGCGTGCATGCAAGACCTCAGCAGCAGCCGGCAGCATGCAGCAGAGCAGAGCGCAGGAGCCACCTGCACCGTCCCTGAGCATCTTTATACAGGTTGTTGTCACTTGTTTGCATTCTTACAAGGTGGCCGCTTTCATGCGTGCAAGGTGTCCGATGCTTAGCCCAGCTATGTAACGATGCCCTGAGGTATCCCTGCACCCTCGAAGGGGTTGGGTCCTCAGAACTTTCTGGAAGCATCCTTTCATTCCCCAAACTTTTTCTCAATCTGAGCACCCTCAGTCTGAGCACAGAACTTATTCTAAATTCGTTGTCTTCATTTTGTCCCTTCCTGAGCTCAGTATCTTTGCTTCTAATTTATAAAGTACTCGTGATCACATTTGTATGATTCTTTCAACTTCCTCTGTTATTGTGCTTTAGCCAGTGACTTTAAGTGGCACTGTGAACGGTGGCACAGGTTGTAATCTCAGCACTAGGAGGCTGAGGCAAAAGGATCGTTGGGAGCCCTTGGCCAACCTGAACTGCAGAGGGAAACACTGTCTCAAAAAGACCTGAATGAATAAGGAAATAAACAAATAAACTCAGCATTGGGAGGATACTCAAGCTTTATTTTTTCTGTTGTTATTTTTATTTCTTTTTTAAATGTTTATTTTTATTGTAAACCATAAAAATTTTTAAAAAGTTAAAATGAGGCAGAATTTCAAAGCAAGATGATAGGAAATAAACCATGGCCATTATATTGTATACTGTTATCTTCACGGTATTTATTTGTATTGCCATATATAAGTATGGAAAATTGGTCAAAATTTATTTTAAATTAAGCTTTAGTAGTTCCTTTCAGTAAACCAGTAGAAATTAGTAGTATAATAGTCTTAACTGTCTAGTGTATATTTTTTCCTTCTTTCCTTCTTTTCTCTTTTCTTCCATCCCAGTTGTTCTTGCCTTTGGGACAGTATCTTTCCCCTTCACAATATGTGTTGAACTTTTCAGATGTTGTTTACTTTTTTAGTTTCTTAGGCTAGGGAGGAGATTTATGCTCCTATTTATTGTTTTCAGATTTTTCTATGAGAAGTCATAGACTTTCCATCCACCATATTCAGCAATTTTCCCTCACAATTTGTAAATTACTTGTCTTGTTGCCATCAATTATTATATTTAGAGGACAACTGTTTCATTATTTTATCTGTTCATTATTCTAATGTTTACATTTACAGTTATTTTTGGTCTCAAATTTCATTACAAGTAGTTTTTAAAATAATTTTCTTTTTATGGATAGGCTCCCTTTCTTAGGAACATTCATGGGTTTAATATTGTAAAGTAAGTGTTTAGTATTATTAGACAATTTTTGGGAAATATCTAGTGACAGTGTATCAAATCTCTTTTGGTGACTAAATATTTATATTAGTCAAACTTTTGTCAAATATTTATTTTGTCCATTTTTATGCTGTGAGTTGTTTTTTTTTTTAACATTGGTATTATCTCAGTTCATGAATGTAATTAGTTCCATGATTCCGGGAGAGGGGTCTGCCTTCACGTTCCTGGGGAGAAGATGGCCTCAGTTGTGCTCACTATTAGGGAGTTGGGAGGAGGAGCAGAATTTTGCCCAGGGCTTCTGCTCAGGAATAGGGGTATTACTGTACTTTAAAATGCTTGACTTCTCTAAGTCTTCACTGAATGCGAGTCATGAAGTTTCATAGATAATAGTTGTTTAATTCAATAAATTTATCCTTCTAATGAGAAATTTCTAGGACTGCCATTCTGAGCACCACATATTATATTATATTATATTATATTATATTATATTAGAAAGTTAAAAGATAGGAAGACCCATAGAGATATACAGAAATCATCGCTGGACAGCTTCACTTTCTTGGGTATTCCTTAGTTCTAATCTTCACATATGCATTAGAAGACCAGAAATTGGTCCAAACTCTGTTCTAATTATGTTTTTTTTTTCTTTTCAAGATTAAAAATGTGGCATTCTGCACAGTACACTTTGGAAAACAGTAGTTAAAGCATTTGCTGTAAGAGCCTGACAGATATTCTATGTTGTAGCTGTCTGATACATAGATATTTTATCCACTTACCAGTCTAATTATTTAAATACAGGATGACAAAAATTCATACTTAATTAATTTTTGTAAGATATTATAACAGGAAATACAATTATATTATATTAAATTTGTTCAACCAAGACCAACTGGTTGAAATCACACTTGCTGGGTGATGCTGAGGACTGTTAGCCCTTAAACAATTGTGCTGCTGCACTAGTGGAGTGAAGCCTTGGGGTAGATTGTTAAGTGGTTCAGCTAATTTTTAATCTTCCCAAACAACACCTAGTGTTCTGTATTCCTGAAAGTGCATGGAGATACTTGAAATATATACATTGTAATGATATTCAGAGATTAGTATTATGTGTTGGCTTAGTCCAATCAGTAAATGAAAGGGCCCAGGTTAACTTTCTTTAGAGTTTTCCTTCTCTTTCTCTTGAAAATAGAAAAAAAAACGTTGTGCCCCTCACATTTAGACAAGTACACAATAGCTCTACAACAAAGAGTAAATTGTTTCCTACCATATTTCTTTCATTTCTACATTCAGGATGATACAATGAACAACATAAGTGAGTATTTTATGACCCAAGACAATAAACACCCATAAAAGGAAAGGAAAGCTTTACCTGAGAGTGCTAATTCTGCTTGTAACAAAAAGACACGGAGGCTTTCAAAATATACTGTTGGAAAAGACAAAAATGAAGTACACAGAACAAAGTCCTTGAGATTTATGTCTGTTTTCATCAAGTGTCCTTGGAGCTGCTTCTAAAATTTTACTCAAAACTATCAATCACGTAAACCAGGATCTGTATTTCTTATCAGTTGTATTCGTCTATCATCAGGTGAAAAATAGTCTTGATTACATCGAATAAGCAGTGAAAACATTACATAGACATGGGTAGAATACAAAGAGGTTTCAATGAACAGAAATCAACTTGTATTGGAATAAACTGCTTTGACTAAGTATTTTTGAGCTTAAAAATTTACAACTAAAACTGATGATCTAAGAAGAGTTGAGGGCATTGATAAGATCATGACAAATCTTAAAACCACCTCTAGTTTTATATTCTATATTGCATTATTGTATATTTATGATGTGGTTTTATTTTGCAAAGTTGCTAAAATCAATATAATAACTTTATTAATAATTAATATAGTTAATTTCTAACCCCTTTCCTGTATCTGCCTTTTCTCTCTCATGTCACATTCCTTATATTCAGAAATCTACCTTCAGGACTGCTGTCCACTCTCCTGTAAGTATTTCTTTATTAATTCATGAATGGTTAGGTTCTTCTTTAAAAAAATAAGTTAAAAAAAGTACACTGGATAAAAGGTGGTCTCTTAAACAAATGGCACTTGAAAAATAGAAAACCATCTGAAAAATACTGATACTAAATCCACACCTTTCTCCTGGTACTAAAATCACAGCAAAATGTATCAAAGATCTAGATATATAAACACAAAGTTTGAAACTGCTGGAAAACAACATATAAAAAATATTTGAAGCTATACTCATGGACAATAACTTCTAATTACTAAAATTAGGTTTATGATCTTTTGTTCCAATGAGTGAGGCATGTAATAGCAAGTCCATAAATGTGCACCTTTATTTCAAAAAGTCTTTAAATTCAAATACAGTATTTAGATGTAGAATTTAATTTGGAGCAATCAGTTTTAGCTGCGTACTAATTGATAATGTTATGCTTCTGAAACATGATATATTTTAAAATTCTAGCAAGGGGGAATAATTAAGCTTACAAAATTTACCGTTTACAAAATAAAAATAATTTTAGTGCCAGAAAACTCAAGACATCTCACACATATTTCCAATTTATGACATTTTTATGAAAAAATTCATACAGCCATGAACCAAATAGTATAATAAAAATAAATGGAGATAAAATACTAATAAATCAAAACATGTAAAATAATATTTTATGCAACAGGAGTCCTAATGCAATCCCAATTATCTGCCCTATTTTGAAAGAAATTGGAGTTCATTTAAATTTCATCAAAAGGAAAATAAGTAAAAAGAATTTCATCAAAAGAAGCAAAGATATCACAATTCAACAGAAAGAGTAACAATTTTACATATGTACGCCCTGAATACCACACAGCAAACTTCATAAAACACACTACTGAACATAAATGATCATTTAAAAGTCATTACAATCATAGAAATAAACAAGTTCTTTAAACTCCTATCGCAGGTAGAGAGAACAATAAGACAAAAAAATCAGAATTGAACAATATTTTGAAGAAGTAGACTTAATAGATATCTACAATGTTCCATTCAGCAATAGAGTATGCATTATTCTCAGGGGCATATGTATCTCGCTCTATAATTGATCACATTGTAACTCAAAGAAGAAAGTTTAATTAAATATAAAGGAGTAAATTATATAATACATATTATGAGATGATAGTGCAAATAAACTACAAATCAATAGCAAAACCCCACACAATTGGTGCAAATACATGGAGATTCAATGATATATCATTATTTTTAAAATTAGTTTTGTTTGTTTGTTTGTTTTGTGCAACCGGGGAGTGAACTCAGGCCCTTACACTTGCCAAGGAAGCGTTTATTACACTGAGCCATCTCCCCAGCCCCATAAAATTGCTTTTCTTTCTTTCTTTCTTTCTTTCTTTCTTTCTTTCTTTCTTTCTTTCTTTCTTTC
>NDGN011167475.1:0-10336 GCA_002564285.1 Tympanoctomys barrerae | reverse complement strand
AAGAGGAAATTTTTTCTACTTATTTTTGTTTTGTTTTCATCAAAGAATAGGGATAAGGATGAAACAAAAATGTATGCTGTTAGGCCCTTACAATTCTGCACGATAGGATTCTTTCTTATTAAGATTCTATTCTGCTTTTTGAATTTGCTGAAAGGTATTTTTCTGAAGTTCACTAATTTACTTGTTGAAATGTTTTCTTGGGAGGGAGTTTATGAGGTGGTGTAATAATTTCCAGAGTGTCTTCTTCGTCCCTTTTAACAAAAACTTACTATATATATTTTTTGTGTTTGTTTGTTTGTATTATTTTGTTTGTTTTTGGCAGAACTGGGAATTGAACTCAGGCCCTTGCACTTGGCAAGCAAGTGCTTATTCTACTGAGCTATCTCCCCAGCCCCCACATAATTTACTTTTGGGGGACCACAGTGTAGGAAATTTCTAAACTAATCAAAGAAAACTGAAATGTAAAGAGAGTGCTTCCCAAACATAAACCATACACAAAAACTTCATGCATGTTTTGAATTTTAAAGGCCTTAGAAGAATAGATTCACAGATCACATGCTGGGCTGCCATGTACCACACTCCATGCAGATCAGTGTAAAGAGTGGGTCCGGTCTGGACACGCCAGAAGGTGTTGGCTCCAAGACTATTTCCATCTGTGGGCTTAGAGGCAGGTGCATCGTACACTCCTGAAGAGCTTTATCAAAGTGCAGATTCCTATACTGCACTTGAGAGATCATGAGTTAGACAGCACTGGATGATGACTAGGAATATGCATTTTGAAAATTTCATAGGCGACTCAAAAGAACAAGAAAGTCAGCAAAAGCCCCCCCCCACTATCCACACATAAAATTATACTAAGCCTCAAAAAAAGGACACCCATAGTGTTGCTATGGCAACCACCTAAACTATTTTTGTTTAACCTTTGTCATTCTCCTTAAATGTTCAAGGATGGGAATGTTTTTGAGCAAAAGCAATGATTAGGCTCTCACCAGGGGCCTGCTCACACTGAGAGGCAATCACGAGGCAGGTGTTCACAAAATTCCCATTTTACAGGCCAGAAAGTGGTTTTACAGTGATTGACCCAATGTGACAAATGCTGTAAGTGGCAGCAGCAGACGAAACTGGGACATCTACCAGCACAGGCTATTTGTGAATTCAAGGAAATAAAGAAATAAAGCTTTAAATCTGTAATTACTGGTTTCCAATGCTGTTTTCCATTATGCAAAGAAGGTCAGCACTCTCCCTGACCTTATCAGTGGTGTCTGCCTTGCAAAGCAGGGTCTCTGGGCTGTGTGAAAGTCGCCTATGGTAGGAACTTACAAAAATCTGATTTCTGACTTCTCATCCATACTCACTGTGCTAACATCTTTGTTGGATGACAAAGTAAGGACTTTTACCTTTCCCTCTAGGTGATTATAGACAATAATGTTTGAGCATCACTTATTAGAAAAATATATACCATCCCAGTGATGACCCGAATGATAAGTAGATAAAGTTAAGACAGTGTTTCTCCAAAAAAGGATGTCTCAGTTACTTTTCCCATTGCTAAGACAAGACACCCAACCTCTTAAATCAGAGGAGGAAAGGTTTACTGCAGCTCACATCTTGTTCAGGTTTTAGTTCATAGTTAGCTGGCTGCAATTCAGTGTGGCCCAGCAGAAGGGCCTTGAGAAACACAGGAGAAACACTTCAAGCCACAGACAGAGTAGAAAAGAAACAACACCAGACCTGCCCTCTTTCCATCCCTTTATATCCATCCAGACTATGTACCCTTTGCCACCCTCACCTGCATTGGGCCTGCCCAGTATCCACACATAGAACTATAGCAAACCAATCAGGGGACTAATTTAGTAACCTTACACTCTTACTTCCTGCATCGCCTATTTAATCCCAGCACCATACAACCTAGATCCAGCTTTCTCTGAGAAGCCATAGGAATTTAGGGGGACATCTAGACACAAGCCATAGCATGGGATTTGACTTTGAGAGGAAAATGGGCTGTATCTTAATTAAAGTTTTGATTGTCATGATTGGGGTATACTATTGGTATTTGGTCAGTATAGGCCAAGGATACTACAGTATAGTTGTCTTAGCCTTCTGGGGAGGTTGTAACAAAATACTATACTCTAAGTGATTTAAGCAACTGTATTTTATTGTCTCACAACTCTGGAGGCTGGCCACTAAGGTCAGATGTTTGCATGTTTGGGTTGTGATGAGGAGATTCTTTGTGACTTTCATAGCTATCAGCTATGGGGTACCTGTCTGAAATTAATCCCATTACAAGGGCTCCACTTCCACAGCTTCATCAAACTCAATTATCTCCTGAAGACTCCATGTCCAAACACTATCCTATTGGAAGTAAAGCACACAGCAAAGAAGAATATATCAAAGAAGAATTTGTCCTAAAATGTCAACAGAAAAGTGGTTGAGAAATTTGGGGTTAAGGTATTGGCAAGGAAAACACTTTATCTTCTAACATTACCCAGTACAACCTGCTGCTGCTCACAACCACTGTTTTCATTTTGTTCACTGCCTACCTTTCCCATCTTTGTTCTCATATTTATAAATAAGAAACAACCCAGGTATGGTGGTGCACGCCTGTGATCCCAGCATGTGGGAAGTTGATGCTGGAGGATCTTTGTGACTTTGAGACCAGCCTGGGCTACAAAGTCAGTTCAAGCGCAGCCTGAACTGCATAGTGAGAATTTGTCTCAAAAAAGAAAAATACTGTGTCCTTTCTTTTTCATACAACCAAATTCTACTGGCTCTTCATGCACTAAAGCTTCAAAACCTCTGTCTGAGAGTGTTCCCATCTTCACTTATTTTAAGGTAGAATTCAGTTTTGTTACAAGATGGCATGACATGGACTCTCAAAATTTAGAGCTGAAAGCACAAAGTATCAAGAGAGATCAGAGTGTGAAAACCAGCTTTGTCTTTAACCAGATAAGAAACTATCCAAACCTACTTTAACCTTTTCATGTCTCCCTAACCCACTTTACCAGGAATTTGTGAGGATATATCAAAACGCCCACGTGATGTGCTCCATTTGTCACCTAGGACTCAGGAAGCACGTACCACATGTCAGGGCTCTTTTGTTACCCAGACACCTTCAAAGGCTTTCCTTAAATATCAAACTAATAATATCTCATACATAATGTGTCCTGAATATAATGTTAGCCGATTCTTAACTCTAAGTTCTCAACAAGCTTTTGAGCTGGGCACTATTATTAATTTCATATTTACAAATGATAAAATTGATGTGGTACAAAGGATTTTCCCTAAAAATGAATGACACTGTCTAATTTTATTGTTCTGGAAACCCAGTTCCAGGGTCCCTTCACTGAACCACACACTACTCACTTTTAACAAGACCACAGGTCTCCTGGTTCAAACTTAACTATTCTTTTTGGTAGACCATGAATGATAGCTTACTCTTTTCAAACAAATTGTTAATGATAAAAGAAGAGGTCATATCTCAAGCTTATTGTTTGTGCTTTTACACTAAGGTCAGAGACGGAGCTCAATAAATATTTGTTGGTTGATAGAAAAAAGAAATGAATGGCAACCTGAAAAATTAATTTCCTCACTTTGTCAGTTTGAATTAATCATATTGTGGGTTGAAATTGCTGCTTGTTTTCCATCCTAAAGCAAGCCAACCCAACTCCAGAGAAGAAGACTTGATAAAGCTCCGTTATTGTCTTGCCATCTTAGTGAAGCAGCCAATGCCTCTATGAGACATGCTACACAATATCAATTGGGTTTACAAAGGCACAAAGCATGATCAAATGAACTTCAGTTTCACAGAAAAGCTGTCTTTATTCTACTTGGTTTTTAATGCTTCAGGGCTACAAATTCATCTTTTCACCCATCACAGACACCAAAGATAGATCTAAAACATGTAACTAAAGACTGCAGTAAAGAAGTCTTCACTCACTATCAGCCTGTGATGCTGGGGAGAGACAGATAGAAATTCATGATTCTCACCAGAGCTAAGCCCACTGCCTTCTCTATTCTGAAATACTTAGAGACTAAGTAATAGAAGAAAAAAAGACAGAAATGATGGCAAAGATGAATAAATCTTTTGATTAGATCTCTCCTTGAAACCACTCAAAGTTGTTTGTTTGGGAGGGGAAAAGATTTAAAAACTTGAGCTCATTAAATTCTTTTGTTGTCTTCTAGAGGAGGGGTAAATGGGAGGATCTCCATTTAACAGAAACAGACAGGGAAAAAGAAAAATGACTGTAGATTCATGGTCTCAAATTCTATCTCCACACTGTTACCACTTCAAGGCAGTGTAACTCCATGGAAAGCCAGAGGGGTAGACGCTGAGCACATGCAAGATGAAAACTGGGTTTCCTTGACCATGAAGGTCAAGGAACTGCACAAGGGCCTCTCAGCTGGCTTAGAACAAGGAGTATTTGTACTGCAGCCTGGCAGTTCTGAAGAGGCTTTCTCTGTGGTCCACAGGGCAGGGAAATAAAATCAACAAGTCACTGAAATCTATTGCTCCTGCCCTATGGTCCATCCTGGGAAGTACTCATCAATTAATGGGTAGCCACGTTAATAGACCCGTTAATGCCAAATGACCACATCTTACTGTCTCCAAAGGAGACCTGAAAGAAATCAACAGAAAGGCTGATGCTTGGGTTGTTGGCTGATGGGTGGAAAAGTATAAGAATGGCCCCCAGGAACCTCCTTGTCCTTTGTCTTGTAAAGACAATAAAAAAATGAGTCTTATTATCTGCACGTCACTGTAACAGGGATGTACCCACTTGTGCAGGTCAGCAGTCCTCTTGCTGTCATTCCTCTGAGCTCTTTAGACAGAGAACTGCAGGAAAGGGCCAAGGCTACCCTCCTCCCTAAGCTTGCTTGCAGGCCTGGTGTTCTTTTGTCCTCATTCCATAACGGAATTTACTCTCAGCTGACCCTGGCTGTTTCTCCAACTGGGAATATAATTAAGAGAAATGGAACCCTAAATTACAACTTCTAGATTAACAACCAGAAAAATATACTAAAATGTAATAATAACAATGGTAATGATGATGATTGTGGAGGAAGCTTATAGAGCAGTTACTGTGTGACAAAAATGGTTCTAAGGATATACATGGTGTTCCCCAAGTAGTTCTCACAAAGCCCTAGGAAGCATTCACTGTTATTATTATTATTATCATTACTATTCCCATATTAATGGCCAGGAACTTGAAGCAATGAAGAAATCATTTGCAAAATGACACAAAAGCAAAAGAGATAGCACTGGTATTTTAATTCAGGCAACTTACGCTCCCATGTTTCCTTTCAAAGGAAATGAGATTTTACTATCAACTCCACCATAATACAGTTCTTCTGTCAAAGACAATGAAATTTCCCATATAGCCAAACAAAAGGTAGAGAACAATGACCTAACAAGCGTTCTAGTTGTCAGAGAGGATTTAGCTTAGGTAGAATAGCAGGCCATCCATTTTCCTATTATATTAAGAATGAGAAAATGAACCTGCTGAAAGTGGCCTAGATTCAGGTTTACCAGGGTTCAATACATGACTCTAATACTGGGGAGATATCTGAGTATTCAAAGTGTCTGCCTGGCAAGTGCAAGGACCTAGGTTTGATCTTTGTACCCCACGTCCTGCCAACCCTGGAACTTTGCACGTGCTGTGCTGCCACAAAACTGGGTGTAGTGGTGCACACCTGTAATTCCAGTTCTGGGGAGCCTGAGACAGGAGGATCACTATGAGTTTGAACTACATAGTAAGACTTTGCATCAAATAGATAAATAAATAAAATTTAAAAGTTATATGAGTCCATCACATACTGAAAGTTACTTTTGATGACATACCTGAATTGTCTAGGCCTTGGATTTGCTATTCAATGGAAACCACTCTGTCTCATAGAACTCATCACAAAGATAAAATGCAATCAGGTATTAAATACATGAGGTCTACATTGTAGTTAACACTTAATAATTGACTACAACTGTAATCATTTACCTCATATTGGAAATGGGTAAATATCACATCAAATAAAGTAAGAAGTCTTTGACTAAAGACAAAGTCTAAATAGCAACTTCTAAACAATCAATTATTAAAATGATAAACAAAGAAATAGTAGAGTATTTTAGGACTGCTGGGGTGGCCAGAGAGAGATTCCATGGGTTTGTCCAAATCCTGATCTTATAACCAGTCCTACTATAACTAGATCTCTAATTTTAGACATTCTAGGTCTAGTGAGGGTTTCCAATAAAAAAGGAAATGTAGACTAGTCCAACCAAAAAGTTTGTTGAATGTGTGACCAAGAAAAATATAGCACATTAAGTATAGATCTTTCAGCCTTTTCTATTTTCCTATCCAGGATGGATGCAACCTTCAATATGGAGATAGAGTGGTAAGCAACTCAAGAAAGGAAGAGGCCATGGATAAGACCCAGATAAACATAAAAATATAGAGTCAGAAATAAAATGGTAAAAAAATAAGGAAAATGGGTTATAGGGGTTTAGTACTAAATTTAATTGTAAAGATAGTAAACAATGTTTATTATAATTTGCAATGTTCTGTTCTAGATTTGTTGCAATAACTTACATCATCCACAATGCCTTTAAATCTTTATTCTTCTATAGAGATGAGCTTACTGATTTATAGGAAGTTTAAATAAGCTAAGAACAGCCCAACTAGTCAGTGTGCAAACAAAGATCAACTCATGCAATTGGAATCCAAGCCTGCTACTGACCTCTGCAATTTCCCCTGATGTCACATCAGAGGAAATTGTAGTTGTGGCATGATGAATAGTACTTGAGGAAACAGAGAGTTCACTACGGGGAATTTCAAGGGAAATTTTTTATTTAATAACATCCCACATATCTTTCCACATCATCAGCTGAAACTGCACTGGATATTCTTCAAGGCTTTCATAGCTAGAACTACAAATTTCTGGGATATGTCATTCTACAAAGAATAGTCAAGAAGCTACATCAAGAAAGTTCACTTATATTTAGACTACACATTTAAATACAAACTATTATTGCTTTTGAAGAGCAATGCATCAAAGGTAGATAAGTGACAGATACATTCATACATACATACATATATACATACATGCATTGTGGAAAATTTGCTAAAGTGAAGAGCTTAATGAGAGATATTCTCTTTCAGGCCTTACTTGCACTAAAATCAAGTAGACAGTCTCAGTAGAATAGTATCTTAGTGAATCTCATTTCTACCTGACATCCCAAGTGCAGCCCACAAGATCTGACCTCCAGTTTTTGTTCTAATAAACATGGCCCACCCACGTGGGCATCTCTGGCTCCACATTCCTGCTGACTTCTATTTTTCTTGCTTCTTCTGAATTAGGTCTTTAATTTCTCCGTGACTTCTAGTATCTTACCTGATTCGTTGGTTCAGCGTACATATTTTGTGTAATTAGGAACATATTTACCCTACTCAGTTCTCTCTTCATTTCTTCACTAAATCCATTGATTCTCTCACAGGTAATATTTGCCAAACTTTTCTAACCTCATCATCCCTTCTTAGAAATATCATAGATTGTAATATCCTGGTGTTTCACAGAAACAGTTACTTATATTTAAGAACAAGGTATTGATTAGGCTAAAATAGTTATTGTTTTGTTTATGGTTTTGGTTGGCTTGGGTTTGGTTTTGTCTTTGGAAATTAAGACCACTCTTTTTGTTTTCAAACAAACATGGACACCAGGGAGACAGGGCAGTGACATTAAGTGCCTGCCTGGCAAGCACAAAATGCTGTTTAATCGCCTGTATCAAAAATACCCCCAAACAAACCAACAAAAAACCCATGAGCTTCTATGAATATGACATTATAATTTATGCAGAATGTACTATCAATAAAACTAAGTATTTTCTATGTGGGTCAATCTTAAATATTTTCCATTGAACTTCAAATTTCTGCCTGAAACTTGAAGATCTCCACATGATAAATCAGATATTCAAACAGGGCAGCGAAAAGCACACTTTATCAAATAGCAGAAAGAGCTTTCTGCAAGACTTTCTAAAAGTCCCATGATAACAACTTCATAGGTTTGCTTCCTATGCTAATTTCTGAATGGTTGTTAGATATTTTGGCTCTTGCTCTGTCCAGCCATCAAGAATGATATGCTTTCATATACTCTGTCCAAGTAAACTTTAGTAAGTCAAAAGAGCATTAAGGAATATGTGTGTGATTTCCAAATGGAAGATTTAGAAGTAAGTTCATCCCTGGTCATGTTCGTTTTCCTCACCCACAGTTACTGATATGTTTCAAGCAGTAGCTGTTCTACATGTTCAAGTCCTTCAGTAAGGAGGATGAGGAGAAACAAAGACTTGGATTTACTATAGAAGCCTTATTGGAAATTTATGAAGGAAAGAGAGATCTGTACTATTATAAGTCACTGAAATCAAGGGTTGTCTACAAGACATGATTATCAAACATGTTTTACTTTGTCTATTTGAGCAAGTTTTAAGATCACAAGCCAGAATTTGATAGCACACAATCCAGGGACCTGCTGTGAAATGTTAGCTGTGCTTTTATAGCATTTATGTCCCAAATCCCTCTAGTCTTCCTCTGTTGCTGCCCAATTAGACATGTAATTACCCTTGTGATGCTCTATCTGCCCTTTTCCCTGCTTCCTCAAAATTAAAGACCTAGGTCTACAACAACAATGTCTTTAAGGAACTTTCTCAGAAACAGACAGAAACACTGACTTTGTATTGATATGTGAAGCATTCTGTACCCAAATATGCATTCAAGCATTTTGGAATAAATGAGTTCATGATAACCACAATTTATAGCATTACCAGAAACACCTTTCACTTATTGAATTTAAAGTTTCTAAAACAGTTGGAGATGCTTTTCCTAAGAAGACGATGCAATTATCTATTTGCCAGAACTCAGTGGAAGGGAGATATTGGTTTTATTCTAGTTTATGCTAACACTTCTTTAGTTCTTTATTCTTCCTTAAACACTCCATAGTTCAAGTTTCTAAGAAAATAGTTCCAGGATATATGATCTACTATACCATAACCAAGAGGAGGCAGGAAGCCACTATGGATAAATTACTGAAACACCAATAACTTCTTCTCGACTGTGTCCAAATGACATGTTTTCATTGTAGGCTTTTCTGACAGCCCTGCTGAAAATTGCAACCACACACTCTCCATCTTCCTTCTTGGTCTGTTTTTTCCATCTCCCATAGCACTTTCCATCAAGCGTTATATAAGTTATGTACTTATTTTGCCTGTTGTCTACGGTTTACTGAATGTTGTCTACAATTTGTATTAAGAATTAATTCTAACCCTACACTTGGAATTAGAATTAAGCTCCCTAAAAGTGGGATTCTATGCTTTAACCATTGATATAACTCATAAATTCAAAGCAGTGTCTGGGCTATAGTTAAAGTTCAATTAGTATTGATTCAAATTATAAGCACGGGCATTTAGATTCTACAGTCATCTATGTTAATACCTTATGGTATGACATTTCTTTTCTAGCTTCTTTTTTTTGTGTGCAGGGTCTCACTATGCAGCCCACATTAGTAGTGATCCTCCTGATTTCTGCCTCCCAAGTGCTGGGATTACAGGGTTGCACCACCACTCCCAGACTCCATCACCAGCTCAGTGCACCCGGGTGTGGGGCCGGCACAGACATTTCTTAAGAAAACAACTTGACTTACTTTCTTCACTGAAGTATTTTAAGGACTAAGTATATATTGATGAAATTGTTTTCTGAATTATATGAAAATGTCATCGGAACACAACATGCTATTGTCAAGCAGAGATAGCTGCTTACAAATGCTTCATTTATTCATTAGAACCTTTACTGTTTTTTTCCAAATGTCTTAACATCAACAAGCTGCAGTGGAAGTGAAAAATAATTGAAGATACATTTCTCCTGACTGTTTTTGTTGACAGTGTAAATCACTGCATACAGTAAGATACCCTGGATGCCGTTGATACAGCTGGCAAAAGGTGCTAAAGTAGTCAAGAAGTTATTTAGACTCAACAGCATTTTATTTCATAATTATATGATATGTTGAATATCATTATTGTTTTCATTTCCCTTCCTACTGTACTGTATTTACTTACATAATTTCCTGCAAATTCCCTATTATTAAAATGAAGGAAAGATTTTAAAAATATGTGTTCCCTCTCCAGTGGTGGGGACAGGCAGAATCTGAGGACAAAATAACAGAGCAGCTGCTCAGGTCAGGAGACACTGTGCCCCAGACGGCACACAGGAGGACGTGGTCAGTACAAGACCCACCCTTCACCCTTCTCTAAGCCCTTTCAGCAAGTGAAAGTTCTTTCAGCAAGTGGCTTTTCAGCTGCTGAGGGCAT
>NDGN011167463.1:0-10375 GCA_002564285.1 Tympanoctomys barrerae | reverse complement strand
TTTGACCTTTTGGAGAGCTGCTTTTATTTGAATTGTGGCTTTGCGTCATTTCCTTTCCCCACACAAGGACAACCATGTAGAATTCAATATAGCCTTCATTGTAGGGATCTTTTGAAAACATTTTTTTTTTTTTACTGTACCACATAACTTTCTCTTTTCAAGGCCAACTGAGAAAAACGTCTCTCTGGCTTCAGGGCCAGGACAAAACGTGGTTCTCCTAGGCAGCTAGTGGACGTTTAGGATTTAAAGAATGTGAATATTATAACTAATCTCATTTTCCATGTTTTTGCTTGTTGTGAGGTCTCTCAGAAAAATAACAGAAGTGGTCAGACTGAATCGTATGGTGTTCGCTTCTCTTTCTTGATTATATCACCGGTAAAAGCTTTTGGCAAGCCACCAAAATACTTTTTAGTACAAATTATAATTTGAATAAATTATTTTACTAACAATAAGAAATATATTTGCAGAACCCCTGAATCTTGAAACACATCATGAAAATACATAAAGTAAAATCCCCACTTTAAAGCAGGCCCATCTGTGAGGAAGGATCTTTGCCGACGTGCATTCTCAGCAGACTTGGCAGTTTGGAAATTCAGTATTCATACATTTTTGAAGTATCCTAAAAGACTCCCAGACATAAATATGCCTGAAGGTCTAAACTCAAATGTTCAAAAGAATGGAAAATGAAAACCTATCACTTTGTTGTTAAGCACGAGGTTTTATTTGTCCTTGCTGCTTTCATTGTTTAAAAAAATAGAAAGTTTCTAAAACTGTCACATTAACCGCATTCTCATTCTAAGGAATAGATTAGTAAAATCACTCCTCGAAACACTTTCATCCTTTCTAAAAGAATTTTTAGTATTGTTGTCAAAATGTAATTTGTTAAAGAGTCTTCTCAAATTTAAAATTTTCCAAGAAAGCAATGAATAAGGCAACAGGACAGATGGTTTTAAAGGGAGGACTTCATTGTTGTTGTTTGTTTATTTGTGCTGTTGTTTGGCTCCAGTTCCCCGAAGCCAGCTGGCTGCAAGGCAGGTCAGCTCAGGGAAAGGCTGTGGTGGAGCGAAGCTGCTGGAGGCATGGGGCCGGGCCAAGGGGGTGAGAAACCCTTGCAGGCGTCACCCCCAGAAGGCCCGCACTGCCAGCCAGACCCTACTTCCCAAGAGGACACCAACTGCAAGCCCCTAAATGCCCTCACCTCTCCAAAGCACCACCAAGGTGCCCATGAGGCTCTCAGGGGCCATCTAGACGTAAACTACACACAGCAGCTTCATGAATTCAGAGTTATATGGTCACGGTATAAGGGTTAGGAAAGAGAAAGAAGCACTTTGGAGTTAAATTTAGAAGCTGTGGGTTAGAGTGAGCCAGGTAGAGGACATTGAAGGTAAAGAGGGCTGAGTCTGAGCTTAGGCAGGGTAACAACCCTAAGATGTCTCCGTGGGTGGCTGCGGGACCTGCCATACGCCTGTGTTCCGGTGCATACCACATGGCACGTGCTGTTGTCAGGGAGACACGCTGGCCACGCATGCTGTGCGGAGGTATTTTCCACCCGCCATGAGCATCCTTTTCCTCAGACATCTGAGGGTCCCTTCCTTTTGTCTTGGCAACATGAGGGTGTGAACATTCATAGATCTGTGTCGTTTTCATTTGCTAAGCAAAGGATACAGAAGGCGCTTTTTTTTGTCTGGTACTGGAGGTTGAACCAAGGCCCTCCACGCTGAGCTTCATGTACAACCCATTTTGTTTTTTATTCTGATGCAAGGTCTTACCAAGTCACTAAGTTGTGCACACTGAACCTGAATTTATAATCCTTCCTCTCTGGGTCGCAGAGTACTGGGATTACAGGTGTGTAGGGAAGATTTTTAAAATAATATTAAATGATCTTGATTGAGAACTTAGCATATTCCATGTCCTCTGAACAATGTTCTAGGTGGACTCTCTTAATGATTTTATAAACTATGGATGGGTACTATTTCTATTTTTATTATACAAAAGAAGAAACTTGGGGGCTAACTTTTCCAAGGTTGCTATGGTTATAATGTTGCTGTTTGTCCCCCCCAAAGATTGATGTGCTGTGACATTGGACCACAGGGTGCCATCATCAGTGGGAGGCCTGGAGCTTCTAAGAGGCGTGGCCTACCTGGAGCTCCTCGGGTCATTGGGGGTGTGTCAGAACGTGAAGTGAGGCATCTCTTGTGGGAATCTGGGCCTGCAAGCCCTAGTCTGGCCTCCCTGCACTCCAGGCTCCTGTTTGAAAGGCGATCCTCCTCGGTGCGTGCCTTCCTAGCATTACCATCACCACGGTGGGACACACATGAGGGAGGGGCCTTTCCAGAGCTGGGCCAGTGCCAGGCCCTTGAATCTCTAAAGCCATGAGCCAGCTACACCTTTTTTCTTTATAAAACCAGCCCACCACATGACTCTTGTTACAGTGAGAAACAGTTAGGCTGGTAGAAGGGTCCACAACCCTGCACAATAGTGGGGACACTAACCCAAGACTGAGTGCACAGTGGTGCTCTGCTCTTCTGCAGAGCGGATTGGCGGGAAGGCCCTGATCTCATCAGTCCTTTGCTGAAAGAGGCTTCCTGCCCTTCTCCTCCACTGCTGAGAATGAAAGGAATAAGCCGAGTCTCGGAACAAGTGGGCAGACGCAGAAAGACAGCCGGCTACGCAGCGAGTGGGAAAGAGGGACGCAGGCTCGCTCGGCTTGCCAGGATTTGATGTCGAACTTTTTCCTTTTGCTTCTCCCTGAAGAGAGAACACGTATGTTTTCCTTGCACATGGTTAGTTTGCCTATTGTGTATTTAACAACAATCATTCTAATTATTCCAGCATTCTGGCATCAGCTTGGACCCCGATCTTCTACCTCTCTGCGTCCAGTTCTACTGGAAGTGGATGGATAAAAGGCTTCCTCGTCGAAGTATTTGATGAGCGCACAATGAATAAACCCTGAGCTGCCTGTGAGTCTCCCTTAGAACATCGGGCTATTTCCAGGGGAGCCTTGTTTCAGTTTTCGAGGCCTAATCCAACAGAATTTCCATATAAAATAATTAAGAAACCACACCAGGGCCAACATTTGAACATTCAACACTAATTAAATACTAACACCTGGCTGAGCACCTGCTGTTGTTTAGATAAGTTTTCCTCAAAAGCCCATGTTTTAAAGGCTTGGCCCCTGGATCTGAGGCTGTGGAGAGTGTTGGTGCCTTTAAGAGGCGGGGCCTAGTGCAGCCAGGTGGAGGTCATGGGGCGTGGCCTTGAAGGGGTGTCAGGACCCCCCTCCTGGCCACAGGTGAATGGACCTCTCGGCCCACACAGTCCCACCAGGATGGGCCACCACAGAACCGCAGAAAAGGGCCAATTGGTCAGAAACGGAGTCTCTGCCAGCACTGGCTAAAGGGGCCTTTCCTCTTCCTAAACTGATTAACTCAGGTAACAGCGGCGAAGCTCACCCAGCCAGCCACTCTAGTAATCTGTGGTCCTCTTCCTCCTGGAGGCTGCCTTGGTTATCTATGGCGTGTCCACGGGCTTACCTCCTTCATGGGGTGCTTGCAGCGAGAACAAGCGGGCCCTTGCGGAGAGGATGGGGCTGCCTCCTTGAGCAGCGGACGCCCGGGCCACCCTAATCCCGGGTGCGGGGCGCCTCCCGAAATGCACAGCCTCTCGCAAGCCTGCCATCTCCTGGGAAGAGAGTTCCCACGCGCTGCCCCCAGCGTGTTCGTGCTGGCATTCGGCTCTCCGCGGATCCTCCGGATCCTCTCCCAGCGTCTGAGGCTGGCGCTTGTGTCTCCCTGCGCGCGCAGACGAGGCGCGGCCTGGTTGTGGGTCTCAGGCTGCTGCTGTGGATTTCATCCACTCCGGGTTGCTTGTTGTAAGCGTCGCTTCATTAGACACGTTTGCTTTTCTCATCTTCCCTTCCCTGCACTCCCTCCTCGGTCGTCACCCTCATCCAGAGGCCCAGGGCTGGGGTGAAGGAAGGCAAGTCCTAGTCCACCCAGGAGCTCCAAAGGACGTCCGAAGGCAGGAGAAGAGAGCTGCGCCGGTCACACAGAGCACCAGCTCGCCCTTCCTCTACCTTGGTGTGCTATGTGGGCTCTGGGGATTGGCTTACGCCTTCCCACGCGGGTGAGGGCGAACTTCTTTACTCAGCCTATGTATGGCACAAGCACAAAGCTTTTCTGGGCTCCGCCCGAGCATTGTACCAGAAATAAGGTCTCACCAGCTCTCTGGGCATCCCTTAGCCCGGTCAGGTTGACACATAAAATTAACAGCACAGCTGGTGTGGGCCCGGAGAAGGCTCCGCTGGGCTCCGCGTGGAAGCGCCCTCCGCCGACTGGAATGGCACTTTCCAAGCCAACAGGCAGATCAAACGCAAAATGATCAAACGGAGTCTCAACAAAGGCTGCGGCTGAGTGTGGTGAAGTGCGAACCAGGAGCCGAGTTTATGTTCTGGCTCCTTGGGGAGCCAGGTACAAAGGCAGATTTTAGTGCAGTAATGAAAACATCCATTGATTTACATGATTTTGGTAGCGCATCAAGCTAGATGAAAGAACACAAAGGAAACAAGGATTAACATGATTCTCCTCCTCCACCCTCAGCTCCTGTCCTCCCTTCCTGCGCATAGACTTGGGGAGAAGGCAGGGACACACGCTGATGCCGCCGTTCCACCCTGTGACACTTGTCCTGCCAGTATCCACACGGGCGAAGCAGCAGGCGGAAGAACTCCCAACTTCAGCTGTCCCCATGCTGGTCCTAGTCTACATTTTTAGCAATTAGCCAGATAAAGACATAAAAGAAAGGACAGTAGGAGTTCCTCCTGTTCCCCTCACCCGGGCTGGCATCTGAACCTTCTGTATTTGGAGAGTAGCTTACATAATCAGCCCTGATGGGAAGCAGAGCCGACCTGGAAAACTAGCGCAGCTGCTTGCACTCCCAGCCTTCCTTGCGGCTGGGGCATGGGGTGGGGTGGCGCTGGGGAGCAGCCAGGCTTACACACATCACTTCAGACAGAGGATGGGGACCCGGACAGGGGACTACGGCAGGCATTTCCAGTAGAGCACTGAAGTGAAGTAGTGGCTCTGGGGTCGCGGCGGCATTGGTACCTCTAAGGCATCTGGGCCCGCCTCCAGGATGGGCGCTGGGTGGGCAGTGCCCTGCAGGCATCGGGCAGCAGTGGCTCCCAGAGGCTGCACTGCCATCTTTCCTGTGGCCCAGTCACTATTGCCTTGTGTCCCCTGCCAGTGAACCCAGGTGCCACCCAAATCCATGGCTATCAGGTAGCTGTTCGCTGCTTAGGACAGCCGGACTGCCACTGGCTGCTTTTGGCCGAGAGTATTGGCCCCAGCTTGCTTCTCTAGCCTGTCACAGGTGCAGGGCTATGGGGAAAATCACCCTATGGGATGCAGGCTTGAAATCAAAGATGGATGAGGGCTGCAGCAGCGTGATACCAAGCACGGGGGTCACGAAGTGTGCCTCACATGGGCCCAGAAGCCAACACCGTGAGATCAGATGTAGCTCAACTTTTCCAACCTGAGCTGGGAAATACAGATGCTTGGAAGAAACAAAGGGACCCCCTCGGGGTTGATTTGAAATATTTCTATTCCATTCTTACTCAGATATAAAGAAACATGAAATTAGGTATAGAGTCCTTATGATCATGGCTCATTTACAGTTATAAAACCAAAACAAATTTACAAATTAATTGCAAGCAGAACTACAAAAGCAATAACATTCAAATTAACATCATTAATTTAATGCGAGAGATGATGATGTTTTGCTGAGACTGGATCATTGCTCACCGCATGGCTCTGGAGCCGCCTGCTAAGTCACAGGGGCTTCTTAGAGGGGGTGGCCTGCATGTGCCCCAAAGCTGGGAACCCACCACCACCCATCTCCCTCCCATCAGTCACGGGTCAACTCCTCTTTTTTCCTCACAAGAGTCTTCTCTCTAGATAGCTGGCTTGGATCTCGCCTCATGGACTTTCAGCAAAGTTTTCTCCCCTCCCTGGAATTAGATCCTCCTTCACTGCACTCCAACACCTCGGTTGAACTAGACGGGAAAAGAATTTCAGAAGTCACAATTAGAAAATCCCAATCTGAAAGGGCAAGAGGGATACGATTTGACACATAGTAAAGAACAGCGAGAGAACTTCAGCAGTACCTGCTCAAAGCCAGACTTATGCCCCCCAAACCTACCTCCCTCAGAGTAACCCAGCTATTTCTCCAATTTGACTCACCCAAAAGCAAGCCCCCATGCACAGTTGGCACATAATGAACACGAAACTACTCTTTATTGCACAATAGGTTTGCGGGCTACTGCACTTTCCAAGTCAGAATAGGCTGTGATACTTCAGCTGCATTTGTGTGAAATACCCTCATAATTATTGATGGGAATGCTTCCCTCATGATTGCAGATCTTGTCACTCTAGCACCGAGCCTGGAAAGCCCACTTCTGACCCCAAAGTCCTTTGGCAGAAATTGAGAGAGCTACCAAGTGCTACAATTCCCCACTCAGTAGCCAACAAAAGACGTGACAAAAGCAGCATCTCTTCTGACCGTGCGTCAGCTGAGTATCAAGGAAGGACGTGATTTCCACAGTCATCTAGGGATGAATGAAAATCTTTGCAGGCTTAGTATCGTGGCCTGGCGTACAGAAGCAGTGACACCAGTTGATTCTTAACTCCAAGGCATAAAACAGCTTGTTATGGCTTGGCATTGAGTTGAGCTTTTGCCTTAAATTAAATCACAGTCAGAAGATACTTATTCCCAATACTCAAATAGTTTATTGCAGCGTCTCTCAGCTGCATGCCATGGTCAGCTGCTGACTTAAAATGTACCTCCTTCCCTGTCCAGCCTGGGCAGCACAATCCAATCTGGGTAAATATCCCTTGTTCATGATGTGAATATCCTGCTGATAAGTGTGAGCTCTGCTATGCCATAGAGCATCACATTTAGGTGGAGCCATGTGAGCACCTTGGGTCAAAAGTGTGATGAGCGTTGCACAGATCTAAAGTATTCAAGACCTGCAATTAACTCTCCACGCTCTTACCTCACCCACTGCAGTGACCACCACCCCCTCCTGCAGCATCTGTCGGCCAGGGCCTTGAAAATCTACAAAGGCGCGAGCGCTCCCTTTCTGCACAGAGTAAGTCCAAGTGGGAGAGGAGCCTTTGCTCTACGCTGCCACCGGGAGCTAGAACCGGCTTTGCGACTGCAGTGTAGCCTGGTCTACCCTGACTAATGCACGTACGGGGCCTTAGTGAGCTGTTACTCCACTTATCACATGCAGGAACAAAGCAAAAAAAAAGGTAACTGGCATTGGAGAAGCTAAGCAAAAAAAAATTCAGATACTGGAAAAGTATTTCTCAAGGCTGAATCACATGATTAGGTAAAAAGGGAATCACCCAGAAAGGAAGGGCCCCACTCGGAGGCAGGTTCTCTGAGCTGGGCTGAGCGAAACGTGGAGAGCCTGGGGCAACCGTGTGAACAGAACTAATTAAGAGTGGTCCTCAAAGGTCCAGAGGTGTGGAAGGAGAGGTTCACTTAGGAAAATAATTAGAAATACAATGTGAAAATATTTTAACACCATAATGTGAAGTCCATGGAATATCAAGTGAAAGTTCATGCTTATGTAAAAAGGCAATGCGGAATAAGTTGGCATTTCAAATACTAGACTACAGCCTAGACGGGGTGAGCATCTACATCCTGTGTCGGTGGCAGGCCAAAGTGGTTTTCCAAGAGCTGACTGGCTAATGCGTCATGTGAGAAACTGTCTCACTACTCAGTTGCTGGCATCTGGGGCTCTGCTCCTGGCACGTAAGCGGTGCACAGCGCTAGCTCTCCTTTCTCGTCTTGGCCTCTGTTATCGCAGAAGTCAAAATCGGAGAGCTTCAGTCACTCCACAGGGCCGGAGAAGGCAAGTGTGCAGAGCCGCAGGGCCCCATGTTCTACCACCGGAAGCTCTGACTAAGTGTGGATGGGCTGGCTTCCTTAAACAAGCTGGTCTTCTTTGCCTACTATTTAATACAGCTTCATCAAGATAAAGCGCTTAAAATATCTATAAATAACAAGCTTGCCTGGCTCAGCTCTAGAATCAGCTCTTATTCATTCACTAAAGCAGCTATTGTTTATTCTAGTTTGTGTTGTGCATAATGCTTACCTCAAGGTTTCAAAATCACCGAAGTATTTTAGCTTTTTCTCTCACACAAAGCAGCGAGATCTTAATACATTGAGTTTTCCGGGATGTTCACCTCCCCCTATTTTGGGTAAGTTCTGTGTCTTTATTTTTAACCATACAAAAATGTGCGTCCACTGTAGAAAATAGAGTTAAATTTTAAGACAGTTAAAAGATGTGGAGAGCAGACTGAAAGTAAGCTACAAAAAAATGGAAACATTTATAAGAGATATTTCAATTAAATATGGGCTCATTTTCCAGGGTGTAGGTGGCTGGAACACAAAGATTTATTGCTTCAAATGTACTTTTTTAAAAAATAATTGCCCACTGAGTACAAGTATCAAAGTTGTTACCAGTTTTCTTCCCTATAGCCAAATAGAGAAGATGTTGACTAATTCAAGCCCCAAGGTGAAGGATGACTAATTAGTCAGAAACGCGTGCTTTTAATTCCATTTATAAAATATCCAAGGGAGAAGAGTCCCAGTTTGCCTGCATAATCTGTGCTAAATTTCCCTCCTGCTCTTAGTAGCTCTACCATGAAGAACCTCTTCATCGCACTCTGTGCAAACCACATAAGCCAGAATTCAGCCCGCTCTGCCGGCGGGTCATGGCAAGAGAGTCCCTGGCCTTTGCCTTTCACATGCATACCCGAGGCCCCGGGTTCCATTGCAGCATTGCACAGAAATAATGACAATAACGAAGGTGAGCTTGCTCAAGAACTGCTCAAACATATTCTGATGCTGAAAGATTAAAAAATATAGGGGGCTGGTGAGATAGCTCAGCGATCTAAGTGCCTGCTTAGCTAAGCTTGGGCAAGTGCGCGGATCGCGATTCAATCCCTGGCACCATATGCCTTGCCAGCTCCAACCCGGGGTGGGCTGAGCAGGCCACAGAGTCTGTGCGTGGTGGCGCACGCCTGCAATCCCACTGCTAGGTAGGCTGAAAGCAGGAGGACCAATCACCATGGGTCTGAGCTCTGTAGTGAGACTCTGTAACAACCAAATACATTTTTTTAGAAAAAGAAAACAACAACTTCTTTCAAAAATGTAGAAATACATGGACTAAAACACCAACATACCCTCTCCCCCACACCTACTTCATATCCAACCACCTCTGCTTTCAGCTGGACCTAGCCTCTCACCCAGCCTGTTTTGAACTTCCCCCCTAATATTTGATCAGAATATTTGGCTTATATTATGTAGCACCTGAAGAAATGCAGACCTGTAGACTCCGACATGCAGCACATTCTCAGTGGAGAAAGATCCTGCATCTTCTGGTGGCAGCTGCTACCTGATTAGGTTTGCAGCTTCCCTAAAAGTTACATAATAACATGGAAATAGCTGTGGCGAGTCCTACTGTTGGCCCAACATTTTTCTCTGTGTTCAGCCTCTTATAGTTGAACTTGGGCATGCAGAGAGGAAGCCCGTTTATCTCCCCGCAAAGAAGCCTGCTTCAGCCACAGTTCCCCCTGCCCCCCATGTACCCTAGTTCCACGTAAGCGGTAGCTCAAGGTCCTGAAGGACCCAGGGAGGCTGAATGACTTTAGGAACATCAGGTGACCTCTGCGGTCTCATCTTTGTGTGCACCCTGGGAACCCTGAGTGTGCTGTTTATAAATTTTCTCCGTGCTTCTAAATCCTTTTACACACTTACTCTTCACTGTGGAAATAAAAATAAGACAATGACATTATCAGCAAGAATTTTTAAAAGCCATAACAAGCACTTCTTTCCTGAGGAACTTAAATGTTAATTGAGAGGCCTTTCTACCCGTGCTTTGACACTTGAAATGAGCAAGGGAAAACTGATCCCTTTTCTGGGACAGAGAGAACCAAGGCTTCTGCCCAAGCCCTAAAGACCAAGCCTGGCCCAAGGGAAAGACTAAAGTTCAAAGATAAAAAAAAGAAAAGTTCAAGGGTTGGCCAAATAGCTCAGCAGACTAAAGCACCTGCTTAGGCAGAGCACAGTGGCTGGCGTTTGATCCCTGGTGTGCCGTGCCAGCCCCACCACTGGGACATGCTGAGCTGACGATCGAGGCTGGGCGTGGTGGCATGCACCTGTAATCCCAGCGCTTGGGAAGCTGAACACAGGTGGATCACTATGAGTCCTGTCTGCATAATGAGACCCTGTAGATCCTGTAGACCCTGTACTAAAATGCAAAGAAGAGAGAGAGAGAGAGAGAGAGAGAGAGAGAGAGAGAGAGAGA
>NDGN011167392.1:0-11782 GCA_002564285.1 Tympanoctomys barrerae | reverse complement strand
TGGAACCTTGTGCTTGCCAGGTTGCTGAGCTATCTCCCCAGTCCCCCAATTCTCTTATCCTACCATCTTTTTCTTTTTTTTTTTTCCCATAGTATTTACCATCTCTACTTTTATTAAATTTATTTTTTTTAATTATCTGTATCTTTCTCTTATCTAAAATATAAGCCCCAGACTCACTAGCCAGCCCAAAACAGGCATCTTTGATTCATTATATTCTGAGGGGGGAAAAATACTCTGAGAACCTAGCATGTCAGGCTTATTCATCCATAAATATTAGAAGGATGAATGACAAAAAGTCATCAGCTGGACCTGTGCATCTGCTGCCTCTTTTTTACACAAAAGCACATACGAGTTCTATATTATTCCTTCCCCACTTCTGACATTTGTTAGCTTCCTTGGTCTGCAGTAGTTGAGTTCATGTCTTGTAAAATTTATTGCTCTTCTGAACATCCTGAGCTCTAAAATAATGATGTAATAGTAGTATTGCCTGCATGTAAATGTATAACCTAAATGAAGAATTCATTTTAAATTGGAAGCAACCTGTGTTTCTCTAATGAGTTGTTTAATTAAAATGCTACAGTCTGTAATTTCTTGTTTTTTTAATGACAGTAGGGATTGAATTTAGGGTCTTTACAGTGAGCTGTAATCCCAAGCCTCTTTCTTTTATTTCTGAGACAGGATCTCCCTAAGTTACTCAGGCTGGTCTTGATTTTTTTTGGCTTTTTCTGGCAGTACCAAGGATTGAACTAAGGACCTTTCCCTTGCCAAGCAGGTGCTTATGCCACTGAGCTATCTCCTCGACCCTCAGGCTGGTCGTGAAGTTGTGGTAGTCCTCCTTCCACCTCCCCAGAGTGCTGAGCTTACAGAAATTTGACACCAAACCTGACTTACAATTTTATTTTATTTTGAAGAGTAAAAACAAAAAGAGAAAAGACAGAAAAAGGGTAATATACAACAGTACATATGTTACAGATTTTCAAAGCAGGAACAGCTAATTAATAATAATTATATTGTCTATTTTTATCATCAAATCTGTATATTAACAGATATAGTTATGCAAAATTGGGGAAAGAATTGGATATTGGCACTTGCTTTCAAGAAATCTTAATTTTTTCCTTGTCTTTTTGTTTTAATTTATTTTAAAGAGAGTATAATAATTGATAAGACATTAAAAATGGTAACATTTAGAAGACCAAGATGAGAAGTAGTCAGCCATGGGTTTTGTATTACACATTGCTGTCCTAGATGTTGGCTTATGATTTCTTGAAGCATTTTTTATATAAGACAAAAGTGTTGCCTAAAGTGAGCATTTTACCAAAGAGCTTCACATCTTATAAATGCTAGTCACAGGATAAACAAATGAGAAAGATTCTGATGCTCTTCTTGAAGAACTGCCAGTCTAGTAGGAAGATAGATGGACACTTGCTATAAATAAGGAAAAACTGTGTGCAGGCTTTCTAGAAGTGCTAGTCACTGCTAGGTGAAGAGAGCAAAGGCTTTATGAAGGAGGTAGTACCTTAGTCATCACAAGTAGAAGACTGCCAAGCCTAGGAAGAGGAGAAAAGTAAGCCTGGGAAGAGAAACAGTGCCTGCAGCAGTGAGTGCTTGGCAACCCCAGAGGTTGGCAGGTGCATGCACCTGGGCCACAGGATGCTACTAGTCAGTGCAAGAGACAGAGCCAGGAAGTAGGCTGAACCATTCTCTTTTTATTCTAGACCGCTCTAAACATGGCAGAGGATGAGTTGTCAGTACCGCCTTCATGTATTTATTCTGTTTCTTTAGCAGCCCAAAGGAAACTTTCAGGCACAGGACACGTCATCACTGCCTGTCATCCTGAGAAACAAACGTAAGTAGCTTGGCCCACCTTTCAGAATGTAGTTTTGACTGGCTCTGTTATGTGGTTTTCATTTCTTAGTCCTTTTCGCTATTTGAACACCTCTTGTGTAGTAAGGACCTCTTGTTTTGTCCCGTACATTCGTTGGTCAGTAGTTTAGCAGTCTGTGAAAGCCTCTGTAGCAGTGTATACATTAGCTTCAAAGGCAGCACTCCAGCCCTGGGTGTGAGCCGGTTCCCTGTGTAGCCTCTGTCCTCACAGCTGTATGAATCAAAGGAAATCTTGCTTGTTAGATGCCTTAGGCATATGCATATATGTGGGGTCTCTCTGAATTCTTTCCACTGAATTTAAACTGGGTCATGTCACTTACTGTTTATATATTATTTTTTTCTCTCAATATTATAATTACACATGTTGCTTTAAGACTGCTGCTTGCTATCTTTCATAGGCATATATACATATATATCACATTTTAAATTATCACTTGCCTACAAAACAGGTTATTGAAATTGTTTCCAACTCTTACCATAAATAATATAGTAATACTTACTTTCTTAATTGGCTCCCTAGAAATCTATGTGAAAACTTCCCAAGGCAGTATTTTTCAAAGTTTAATTCCAGGCTGAGTTAGACATGCAGATTCTTAGGCTTTACCCAGATCCTACCCAAAATTCTGGAGGTGAAGCCCAGTGTTCTGTTTTATAGATTTTCTAGGTGCTCTTGATGTCCTCCTAAGAATCACTGCTTTATGCTATCATTCTGTAAGTACTTCCAGACAGCTCCAGAAGAGCAGTGCCAGTGTGCACGCCCACACAATGTAAATTCCCTTCAGACATTACTGGTTATTACTCATCTCCACATAGAGATGACTAGAAGAGATGCTTTACCAGACTGACACCCATTTCCACCTGTGATCCAGCACATTCCGTATGCCTTTTACAAGTCTAAAGCTCTTTTCCCTGTGACAACCCTTGTTTCAGAAACCCACTGCCTTTCGTAGCAGATAAAATCACTTTTTCAAAAGTGCCTGTTCTGATCCCTGGCATGCCGTGCCAGCCCCGCCTCGGGGTCATGCTGAGACACTAAGACTGGGCGTGGTGGCACACGCCTATAATCCCAGTACTTGAGAGGCCGAGAGCAGGAGAATCACTATGAGTCTGATCTACGCAGTGAGACTCTGTACAGCCTGTACTAAATACATTTAAAATAAAGAAGTGCCTGTTCTGTGCAAGGTCCTTGATATGTATTACCTCTGAGCCACACAAATACTTATTTTATCTTTCTGAGGCAGATTAGTAGTTGAGAATATAATTTATAGACTGATGTTTTGTAGGCTTGAGTCCCAGTACCACTGTTGATTAACTGTATAACCTTGAATGTTATTAATCTCTCTGTGACTCATTTTCCTCCTCTGTAAAATATTGGTAGTAATAAGATCACAGGAAGTCAGGTTTAAATGACGTTACCAAGTACTCATCAGTGGGTGCCTTGCATTAGACTATGCTGTCATCCATACACTTAATTGTGGTAAGGCTCAAAGGCATTAAGGAGTTTACCCAGCCAGCTGCTGGATTGATTTCAAAAAATGAAAAGCTATATTTTCATTCTCCTAGGCTGCCGCTTAGACACAACTTGTTCCTTATAACTTTCAGGGCTCTACATAGCATTCTGCTCCTCTTATCCTTCCTCTTTATATACACTTCCTGCTTCCTCTTTTTTCCCTGTTTTGTAACTCACATGATGTTCTTCTGCCTTCATTTATATAATTCTCAGAAGGTCCTTTTTCTTCTGACCTGTCTACTTTCTTTAAGGGCTACTGCTCCTTGTATTGTATTTGCTTCTTGACTCCCTTTTGAAACTGAGGCAGGCTTCCAACTCTTCACACTGAAGCGTGTTTTCTTTTTCACTGTTGCTCCGATTCTCTGTGGGAGCATGGCCCATGTCTCAGTGTGTATATTCCCTATAGCAAGGTGTTAGAGTATATCCTGTTTGGGGTACAGTGTTTTATTGTTTTTGTCTGTCATAGAATTTGAATTGGGAATGAATGATTATATTAATATCTGTTAAACCAAAAGTATTCTGAAGCATATACAACATCCACCCCAGTCTTACCACCTTTAGCTCTTGACATGCCTGCATAGGCAGATAATGCAGTTCATGGCTGGGACCAAGCTCATTTATCAAAGGAAAAATGGCTTGTTAACCATGTGCCAGTTTAACTGCAAGTTAGAACTCCAGTTTTCCCTCTGGTCATATTAATGAGAAATATGTAGTATGAGAACCATATAGCTTTGTGGCATTAAGGAAATACTACTTTTTCTTTATAAGTCAAAGAAAAATTGGTAAAAATCTGTGCATTTAATGATCAAAAGAATCACTTAAGTAGTTACAACGTATGTATACTCCTAGGTCCACCCCATTGGACAAAATGGGGCTGAGAATTTCGTACCATATCAGTTCTTTGGGTATTTCATGATGGAGTTTCAAGGAGTGTTACTCTTAGTTATCTGTAAGATTCCTTTTACCCTTAAAATCTTTTCAATCTTATTTTTTCATTAGTTTACATTTTTTAAATATACAGTATTTTAACATAATCTATCTTCCAGAAATACCATATTAAAGCTTTTTTTTTTTTTCAGAACCAGGGATTGAACTCAGGCTCTTGCGCTTGCCAGGCAGGTGCTTATTCTACTGAAATATCTCCCTGACCCTAACATGGACTCTTAACTTTTTTTAAGCAAAAACGATAGCTTATTATGTGCTTTGTTGTTATGTCCCTTAATGTTTTATTTCTCTCTTTACTACACATTTTGGTGTCGGTACATGGACTGTGTCCTCAACGTTGCATCATACTCTAATATATGGTGTACTGTAACTTACCAGTCTCTTAGTACTCATTTATGTCATTTTTGGTCTTTTGCCATTATCAATAGGTTACATTGAATAACTTCAGACATGCGACTATATCTCATAGAATAAACACGTTTATTGTGATCAAAGGATCAAAGAAGAGAGGCATTTGCACTTTTAGTAGTTACTTGCAAACTGTCCTTCATAGTTTTTGTACCAACTTACACTCCAAAGTCCAATCCGTTTTAAAGCATTTGCTTTTATTCAGCATGTGTAAAATATATCAGCACTAGGAGGGCATGGATAGGTGATGTTGAGTTCATGTCCTCTCTGCCTTCACAGCCTCACAGCCCAAGGAGCGCCCCCGATCTGCAGTCCTCCTAGCTGAAGAACCCATGGCTGCCCCAGCGTTTGCTAACAGACGGTCCCAGCAGAGTGTCTGTCTCTCCAAAAGTGTCTCCATACAGAACATCACTGGGTAAGTGGAGGTTTAGCTAGTACAGTTGATACCTGGGTGACAGGAGCATAACGATCACATCATTTGACATAAGATGCTTCTTTTGAGAAACAAGTGCATAAAACAATGGGCTGGTGTGCTGGTGCACAGATGGTTGTTGGAGACAGGAGAAAGGGGACTAAATTGGAGGTACTGTTTTGACTGCCATTTTGTGATAGAAATCTCCTTTAAATACCATTATCAGGCTGGTTGCTCTGGGCATGATCAGCCCTGCTTTTGAAAAGCCTGAGTTCTAGCAAGATGTCTTAATTCAAAATAAAAAAAAAAATAGGAAAAAAGATAATAAAATAGAAAATTGTGTTTGCAGCTACATATTTTTCTTTTTAGATAACACTTTACTGTTGTACCTATGAACCTGGTTGCCTTATTTCTTTGTTTCCCAGCCTTGCCTCTTATCTCTTTAGCCAGTTTCATAGAGGTAAGTTATGGGCCCCTTGCTATGTTCCTACTGCTTTGCACTTTTGTAGTCCCCTACAGAAGTTGTTATGGCTAGGAGCTATTCAAGCATTGCCTAGTGAGTGGTTGGCATAGGGTTGATTATATTGTTGGCTGGCTTTGGTGAGATGCCCCAGGTCTATTCAATCCCTGTAAGACATGTCAAATGCAGAACTCAGAACATTTCAGGAGGGCTGGCCTGATAGTCAGAGGGCTAAAGCTCCTGCTTAGGCAGAGTGCAGCAACCAGAGTTCAATCCCCAGCCTGCCATGCCAGCCCCGCTCCCAAGGCACACTGAGATGGCAATTGCGCCTAGGCGTGGTGGCACATGCCTGTAATCCCAGCTCTTAGGAGGCTGAGTACAGGTCACTGCAAGTGCAATCTACGTAGTGAGACCCTGTAGACCCTGTATCCCCTGTGCTAAATGCATTTTAAAAAATTAAATTCAGGACAAATTCTGCACTAATGGGTATAAAATCTCCTTTAGTCTGTATTTCCTAAGTTCCATGTTGGTTAAAAGTTCCTCCTTAAAAAGCATTTTAGATTGTTTTGTTTTGTTTGTATTTTTAGTATGTCTTCTTCTCAAAGTTATATTACAAAGTATATTTACATTGTAGCTTTGAAAAGTTGATTCTTAAATAAAACTCAGAATTTTAAATGATGTTTTTGTGTTGTATAACAAACATTCATTTTGTGCCTACTATGCTAGCTGAGGAGTTGGTTGGGGTTAAGAAAGTCCTGAGAAAATAGTTTATCCTAAATGCATGAACAGTTGTTATTTAGGGAACAGGAAGGTAAAAATGTAATATTTAGATAATAAACTAAACTACCTTATGTAAACTTCTCTTTGTTGCTTACCACTTTTTTAAAAAGGCTCAAAATGCAGTAATAGTAAATGCCTCCAAACGTCTTTAATAGTGTTCCACGTAGCTATATACCTGAACAGTTTTTCTTCAGTCAGAGAACTTACAGCTACCATTTTAGAGTTTTTCAGGTGCTCTTTTAAGAATACAAATACATTTATCAGAATGTATATTACAACAGTATAAACTTAATTTTGTTCCCAGAGTTGGCAGTGAGGAGAGCATGTCCAACACCTGGAAATTCCTGTCGCACTCAACAGACTCACTAAATAAAATCAGCAAGGTCAATGAGTCGACAGAATCACTTACGGATGAAGGTAAGAGGAAGTTACAACCTATACAGAATTCCGTGTCTCTAAAGAGACTGTTGTTTTGCAGAATACTAGTGTTAATGAATAGTACTGTCTGCCTCTTCCTTACTCTGAAGATTCTCTAAACTATAAATCCTCAGGCAAATCATAATGAATTGATAATCACACTTAGCCAATTCTGAGCTGTCCTTTGAAAGATGGCACTGATTTTAATTTGGGTATACTCTTTGCTACAAATGCATTTTCTTCCCCTAGACTTTTGTACATTTTCATTCTAGCTATCTTGGCAGAATTATAAGGCTGTTCTCTTTAAATATGTAAATGTAGCACATCCTTTCTAGATAGTAGGAATCATGTCATAATTTTGTTTGATTCAGGTCATGTTTGTCATTTTTATCCAGCCTTGAATGTAGTGTTTGTCATTCTTAAACAGGAGTTAATTCTTCTCTACTACTGTGATACGCTTTCCATGAATGTCCCATACATCAGTACAGATCTGTGTCTAATGTATCACCCTGAGAAAAGTCTAGCCTGGCTTTTTAGTGGCCAGAGTGCCAAGGTTCTCATATGGATCTCTTTGATATCTTGAGGAGTAGGTACAGACATGAATGAAGGACAGCTAATGGGAGACTTTGAGATTGATTCCAAACAGCTAGAAGCAGAGTCCTGGAGTCGGGTAGTGGACAGCAAATTTCTGAAACAGCAAAAGAAAGATGTGGTCAAACAACAAGAAGTAATTTATGGTGAGATTCTATATTTTGCTCTGCTTGTGTTTGATTTGTGTTATGAAGCATTTTTAATCTGGTGATTTGTTGGGCTATGAAAAATGAATTTAAAAGAAATTAGTTTTTAATATGTGGCATTTTCTTTTATTTCAGTACTGGGAATCAAATTCAGGATCTTGTGCTTGCTAGGTAGGGACTGTGCCACTGAGCTATATCCCTGACCCATTATGTGGCATTTTAAAGGCTTTGCTTTAAAACTTTGAAATAGAGAAACATGGCCTTGTTTACATCCTCCTTTCTTCCCGTTTCCTATTCTGTTGAACATTTGACTTCATACATGAGAGCTTAGTTGTAAGCAGTCCTAGAATGAAATCTCTTAATGAAAGAACAGGGTAGTTCTTTAGCTACAGTGGAAAGTAGACAGAACACAAGTCAGTTATAAAAGCTAAGAACATATTCAAGACCTTTTGAAAATCATTATTTAAAACTGTCAATTTTTATTACTATTTTTTATCTTAGGAAGGATCTACAGGTCTCACTACTAGATCGGACTCGTAGTGATCTGCCTGTTTACAGCCTCCCACAAGCTGGGATTACAGGCGTGTGCCACCATGCCCAATCTCAGTTGCTGTCTCAGTGCGCCCCAGGGGATGGGGTGGCATGTCAGACCAGGGGATCGGAAAAACTTCCCCCTCCAGCCTCTGCGCCTGCTTGCAGGCCTTTAATCCACTGAGCTATTTGGCTGGCCCTAAAACTGTCAGAATTCAGGACAGCTATCATCAAAAAAGAATTTAGATTATGTTAAAAATAGAGAAAAAGATAAGGAGTATGTAGGGAAACTATAATAGCCATTGACCCAGTTTTAAGTTGGGCTCCAGAATTTTGAAATAAATGACCACGAAGGCCCCTCAATCTCTGTCTTCCTTTCAGAGTTGATGCAGACAGAGTTTCATCACATCCGCACGCTCAAGATCATGAGTGATGTGTACAGTCGGGGGATGATGACTGAGCTCCTCTTCGAGCAGCAGATGGTGGAAAAGCTGTTCCCCTGTTTAGATGAGCTGATCAGCATTCATAGCCAGTTCTTTCAGAGGATCTTGGAGCGGAAGAAGGAGTCTCTAGTGGATAAAAGTGAAAAGAACTTCCTTGTCAAGAGGATAGGGGATGTGCTTGTAAATCAGGTGAGCAGGGATGAGCTCAGGCTCGTCTCACGCGGTGGGAAAGAGTGAATCTCTGCGCTCAGGAACCGTGTGCTCACCTCTGGAAAGGTGGGCAAGTGATATCGCCTCTCTGACTTTTGATTTCCTAAGAGGATGCTACTTTAGAAAGTTAAGGGAGTGAATGTGTAAACTACCCAACATATGGTAGATATTCAATAATAAAAGTTAGTTTTTCTTCCTTGGAATCCATACCATCATCAGAAGCAGTATAGCTTAAGAAATCAAGAATACTTGTTGAGAAACTTCAGCTTTCCCCTATTGCTTAAATCAGAAGAATCTCATTTAAAAACCAGAAGATACATAGAAAATTAAGCAACTGTCTATGAAATATTTCATAAAACATGCATTCTTATTTTCATCAAGGGTGTGGTATGGTATTCATTCCCCTCCAAAAAATATTCAGTCTACAAATTATTTTAATACTTTGAGATGTTTGTCATAGGCAGATTTTAATGTTTTCTTTTGAAACTATTTTCATTTAAAAAAAAAAAACTTTATGAGTATAACCTTAACAAAAACAGCATTACAACACAAGTATATGGCTCAATCTTTTTCTCCAGCAAATCCCTGCTTCTGTGTAGAAGAAAGGCATAATTGCTGGAGTGTTTGTCTAAGAATTGGAAATTTTAGCCTTACTTTGACTTTTGAGCCCATACTCTTTACTTGATCAGTTTAATAATATATTCGTTCACTCTTTGAGTCTTTACTGAGTATCTCCTGAATGACAGGTCATACTACTCATGTGACTAAGTATGGCTTGGACATTTGCCCCACTGAGCCTCCTGTTCTAAAAGTAAAAAGGCATGCTTTGAAATAAACGCAGATTCTGTGTAGTAAATTTCATTTCCCAAATGCACAATGAACAACATCGTTGTAAAATACAGGGACTAAAATGGAAGACCTACAAATGAGGCCCATTCTTCCCCCCAAACTTCCCCTTTAACAACGTTTTTCATTTTTTCTTTGTGCCTTTGGGACCTGCACAGGGCCCTTGTCTACTCTTGGCTTGTATTATCATCTTAACCCCTTATATTTGTATGTACCCCTTAAGATCTTCAGTGCTAGTCTTGTGTTGGCTGTTACTCTGTGCCATTGCTAGAGAACCCTTTAGAGAATTTGCTTTACATTTGAGCAGATGTCTTACCATCTTTTTGCCTCAGCTTATCCATTGGTAAATGAATAAAGGAAAAGCTACCTTGAGCCTTCTTCACGTTTTTTGGTAAGGATAAATTTGTGTTGCCTCCAGAGATTTTTCAGTATATGCAAATCCGTGTTTGGCATGCATCACATAAACTCCACTCATAAACTCACTGAATTACGCCAACATAAACATAGCTTCAGATGGACCTTTGAGATTGCATACATTTGGAAATGTTTTAAGAGCCATGCAAAAGTATTAAAGCTGCCTGCCTGAAGGAGGTTGGATTATCAGATCCGCAGATAAAGAAGCCTGTTAGTGCTCTGTAGTATGTAATTCATTAAGGTCAAATTTCTAAGACTCACGGTCACATGATAAATTTCTAGTGAACTTCCTTATTTGCTGCTGTGTTCAGAACAAATGGAAGAATACATTTCACAGTTTGTGGAGATGGCAAATAAGAAGTTCTGTACGTTTTTATTCCTTAAATATACATAATAGCTTTATTGAGATTAAAATATGTAAACCATAAAATCCACTTATTTAAGATGTATAGTGAAGTGGTTTTTAGTATATTCATAATTAGGCAGTCATCACCATAGTCAGTTTTAGAATATTTTTATCATCCAAAAAGGAAAATCCCAGCTCTCTGGATGGCTAAAGACAGGAAGAGTGCAAGTTTGAGTCCTGCCTCAAAATAAAAAATAACAATTAGCTAGGGGTGTAGCTCAGTGTGAAGGCCTCAGGTTCCATCCCTAGTACCCACCCCTAAAACCTCATATTCATTAGTAGTCATCCACATGTCCCACAAACACCAAACTGCACTCGTCCTAGGTAACCACTAACTTTTCTGTCCTCAAGAAACAATATGTGATGTTTTGTGATTTTTTTTTTAAACTTGGCATAATGCTTTGAAGGTTCATCACACATAGCATGTAATGATTCTTCATGTCCTTTTTATGGCTGAATAATATTCCATTGCATGGATAACATCTTTTGTTAATAGTCATTATTTCCATCAGAATACTGTTATGAATAATGCTACCATGAACATGGGTTTACAAATTTTTGGTTATTGTATGTTTCAGGACATTCACCTAGTAGTGAAATTGTTGGGTCTTAGGAGAATTGTAGCTAAGCCATTTAATGAAATTCCTGCTTCAGTTTACTTTTATAAATAGGACAGAAACTTTTTTACAAATTAGTAAAATAAGTTCGGCAAGTTACAGCATAACCAGTGTTCTCTTTCTTCTGCAGTTTTCGGGTGAGAGTGCTGAACGTTTGAAGAAGACATATGGCAAGTTTTGTGGGCAGCACAACCAGTCTGTGAACTACTTCAAAGACCTCTACACAAAGGATAAGCGTTTTCAGGCCTTTGTAAAGGTACTGAATAGGAAGCATGGAGACTTCCACCACTGTCAAGAAACATCACTGTTGATTTTAGCTGGTCATCCTCCTCGCATAGTTCCTAATAGTTTGTTTATTACCTTATAGAAGAAGATGAGCAGTTCGGTGGTAAGGAGGCTTGGAATCCCAGAGTGCATATTGCTTGTTACCCAGCGAATCACCAAGTACCCAGTTTTATTCCAGCGAATATTGCAGTATACCAAAGGTGAGTCTCCTTTTTATTTTATTTAATTTTTTTATTTATTTTTTCGGAACTGGAGATTGAACTCAGGCCCTTGCACTTGCTAAGCAAGTGCTTATTCTACTGAGCCATCTCCCCAGCCCGAGTCTCCTTTTTAAATTTACTCTAATAGCTGGGCATGGTGGCACATGCCTGTAATCACAGCACTTGGAAGGCTGTGGCAGGAAGGTTGCTGTGAGTTTGAAGCCAGCCAGGGCTACATATGAATTAAAAGGCAACCTGAAGTCCCTGACTCAAAAAA
>NDGN011167298.1:0-14638 GCA_002564285.1 Tympanoctomys barrerae | reverse complement strand
TGGAATAAGTGCTTCCCTGGCAAGCCCAAGGGCCTGAGTTCAATCCCCAGTTCCGCCAAAAAATAAAGATGACATAAAGTGTAGGTTACATGACCATACTACTGCCTTTTTTTTTTAATAACAGAATTGGTATTCACAGATATCAATATACTCAAGGGATCCTGGAACCAATCCATTAATACTAATGGATGACTGTCTTTACTAAATTATTTTTAGATCTCATTTTTGCACTAGAATAAAGAGGTTGTACTAGAATTTATTTTAAATTAAGCTACTTGTTCTTATGAGCCACCTGCCATTGTGCAGATAGTAGTGCTATGTCAACTTACCCTGTGCTACACATAATGTGCAAGCTATGAATTGAGTGTGTCCTCCCACCCAGGTGTAAAGTCCTAATTCTCAAGTGATGGTTTTGGAGATGGGGTCTTTGGGAAGCAGTCATGAGGATAGGTCTTCATGAATTGTATTAATACCCACATAAGGAGGCATGAGAGAGACCACCTTTCCCTCTCTTGACCATGGGAGGGCAACATGGAAAGTATAAACCAGATGGCTCTCAGCAGACACCGAACCTGCTGGCACCTTGAGCTTCAACTTCCCAGTCCCTGGAACTGTGAGAAATTAATGTTTCCTGTTTAAGTTACCTAGTCTTTGCTATGTGTCACAGCAATCCTAGTTGTGAGTGTGTGTGTGTGTGTGTGTGTGTGTGTGTGTGTGTAGGGATGAAAAGATTCTCAGACAGATTCCAAAATGGAATGCAACATTTGTACTACGTTTAAAGAAATAAGAATTGAAAAACTTTTTATTTACACTATATACCCATATTTCAATATGGGTCACTTTGGTAGCCGGTGCAGTATAAATTTCTCAGTCCATTCAAGTAATAAGAATCATACAGAGAGATCATGAAAAATATAGATTCCTGGGTCCCTAGAACTATGCAGGCAGAACATCTCTAAGAACTCTGCCAAGCTCAATTCTAGAATTCCATGGGTCTAACTAACTAGAATAATATCAAGCTTCTGAGTCTATAATGTTGAAGCACTTCTGAGGTGGAAAGACCATACTAGGAAAGTCAAGAAATACAGGTGCTCCCATCACTGGGCTAACAGCACTAGTAGCAGTGACAGGACCACCCCCAATAAAGCCATAAGCAACAACAAAACATTACAGGTCAGGCAGTCAAGAAGGAAAAGTGCAGAAGAGGCTGGATCACGGGGAAGCCAGGAACTAAAGAGCTGACTGCAGCCTGTCTTACTCATCTCACCTGAGCAATCCGATGGGCAGTTGAGGGCCCAAAATTAAGCAAACTCAAACAGTAGCTGCGAGTATTTGCAAACCAGGATAGAAAAATGAACATCTGATGGGAGAGAGCAGGAGGCCCAGTCACCACCCTCTTGTCATGGCTCCCAGGCAGGGCCGGAGCAGACTGATGTTGGTGCCTGGTACTACCTGGTCTCCCCCTCCCCCGGGTGCTCTGTCTCCCACTGAGCTGAGTCTCCTCAGACTGCTAGTGATCTGGTAAACGGAAAGCAGAATATTTAGTCTCAAAATGTTTCCCCTTCCTATCAGGTCATTTATTTTTAAACTTACAAAACTCTTGGAGTTTTTTTGGTAGGGGGAGGTTGGGGATGAAGGTCATGGTTCTGCCACATGGTTGTAGAAACCCTGAATGCTAGAAATCCAGGCAATAGCACATCAATAATCCCTTCTAGCTGCACTAATTTTAAGCATCTGTTTTCTTTCTGCTATTTTATTTTATTCCCTCCTTCCTTCCTTCTTTCTTTTGTTTCCATGATGGCATCTTGCTATTTTGCCCCAGCTGGCTTTGAATTCCAGGGCTCAAGTAATCTTCCTGCCTCAGCCTCCTGAGTATCTGGGATTATAGGTGTACCTGCTCTGTTTTGATTGTACAAATATTATTTTAAAAACAAAATACAGCCAAGTACGGTGGCACATACCCATAAGCCCAGCACTCTGGGGGCTGAGGCAGAAAGATCACAGTGACCTCAAGCCCAGCCTAAACTTCATAATGAGAACAAATAAAATAAGCCAAAACAAATGTCAAATATGAAATATGCCAATACCTACACACACGCACACAAATATTGCTGATGGCCATTTCAGAGATGCCCTGGTCCAAACTTCACATCATACCAAAAGGGTAAGAGAAGGGAAATTCAGAAATCTCAGCTTTGATTGTTGGGAAACCTCGGTGATGACCCCTAATGTGGAACTTTTGACGCTTCACCATGCTGCCTCTTGGAACATTGACTAGTGCCCTAAAAACTAATTTTGCTATTTGGAGTCTTTATCAGCAATTTGTTCATTATCTGATTGGCATTTTGCTTTTCTCTTCAGTGAAATTCTTCCCAGTTTTCTAACCTGGGTTTCATGTTAGTAGGTACAGCAGAAGGTCATAAGTTCAGTTAATAAGGAAAGATCTTTAGCACACCCACTCTAGAAGCTTCTAACCAGGGATATATGAACTCCTGGTCAAAATTCAAGAATTTGGCAGAAGTCTAATGTTGAGTGTAGAGAGACGCAACTTTCTGGGTGAGGGAAATAGTTTTCACAAAAGTAAACTACAGTACTCTCTACTCACCTTTCTCAAATTATTGGAGAAACTGAGGCACTGGGAAGTGAATGCACCTGGCAAGGTCACAAAGGGAGGAGGAGGTCTGGCACTGTGACCCCAGATTTGTTCTCATAGTGTTAAGGCCTGTGTGGTCATTGGTTCAGATCTAGGACTCCACTTCTCTCTGCTAAATCTTCCAACTCAAGCTTTTTTCCAAAGAAGAAATCCAGACCGGAGAAATAGCTCAGCGGCTTAAGCACCTTCCTGGCAAGAGCAATGTCGTGAGTTTGATGCCTGATACCAAAAGCATAAATGAGAACCCAGCAAGCCTGAGTTTCTCCTAGCAATGTGCCAGCATCGCCATCTCAGGGTCCTGTGAAAGACACTATACACTTGGAGGATCTCGCCCCTCCCGGGAAGCTCTCAGTTAGATCATTGTCTATGATAGTAAGATTAGTAAGTGATGTCACTGGCATCTTCCTCAGTCTTATCATAGCTGTATACAACAAAGAAGAATTCATCTTCCTGGAGGAATGGGCTCACTTGGAGGATACAAAAGAACAAAGACAGATCTTTAAGAAAACTTAGTACTGTTTGCACTTAAGTAACCCATAGTGAAAGATACCTCCCTCCTATGTAGAATGTCTAATTTCGCAGCAGTGACAGACAGGCTGCTTTAAATTCTACTTAGAAGGCAGAACAGAACTCAACTCAACCAGTAAACACACTTTATCAGCAGAGCCTGGTGACATGCACCTGTATCTCAGCAGAGGCAAGCAGATCAGAAGTTCAAATCCATCCTAGGCCACACAGTGAGACCCTGCCTTGAATAACACCAAACCAAACCACTCTTATCTTTGCAACAAGGCAGTTTTTATATATCACAGGGTCTTTAACTTGAAATTAATTAATTCTTTATCAAAATATTATCACAGGATATTAAATGCCCCAAGTAGTTGATTTTTTTTTAAAAAAAGTATTGACTTTATGTAAAACTTCCTAGGATTGTTGGTATAGGAAGAGAATTCGAGATTATTATATTTCTCATTTTCTGATACCATAGGAAGATGATTAAGCACAATGACCAAGAATGGCAAATTGAGATACGGAGCCAATAAAATGTCTCTGGAGTACTCCTGGCAAACTGGGGGTGCTCCTTACCTTCAACAGAGGCAAATGGGCAAGTTGGGTTGAAAAGAAAGAAATTAATTATTTCACTGCAATTTTTTAGTTCTCTCAAATTTGCATCATCTGTTAACTAAAATATCAACAAATAAACCTTGAATCAAAAAATGGTGTCAAAAAATGTTACTTCTATGTGCAAATAACTACCAGAATAACTGGTGGAGGTTGAGATTGGTCAAATTGCCCTTCTATGTTATTCAACTCTTAAGCTATGTACATGAAGTAAATTGACAAATATAATACTGTTGATTACCAACTTATCTGAAGACCCAAGGCAGGGAGAGATTCCTCCCTCCCAGGAAGCAGAACATAGATACATGCTCAGGTCACTGGATCTCAGGCCAAAATTGTCCATCACAGCCAGGTGTCTGCAGCAGTGGATGCCTAAACGCCCGCTGATTATTATTGCTGTTGTTATTATTGTTATTAGATTAAGACTTTTTTAGAGTATTTAAATAAAATTGCCCTCCCCTCATTCTGATCTGTGCTAATAACTGCACCCTTTTTTTTTTATTCATTCAATTACAAGCAAATTGACAGGAGACATTTATATGAGGCAGCTTAAACCCCAGCTAATGGAGTGCCTAATGACTAATTGATCAGAACCCAACCCAGAGAGCAGCTCTGAGTGGCCTAGAGGAATTTATGCAATTAGTTTAGGTTTGGTAGAAATTGAGTGCATATGAAAGTAAGCTTTTTATGGTCTTGATTTATGAGGGCTGGACATTAACTATATCTGCCAGGAGGTGAGCACCTAGTGAAGGGTTGGGGCTCTGTGGAGGGCAGACAGCCTGGGTTTCCAGCAAAGTGCGGGGTGAGCTTGGGAGTGGGTTTCCGGCCAGAGGGTGAAATTAACTTCACCCTCCCTTTGTAATTCTGATTTTTTTTCACCCCAGGACGAACACGTGGAATTTATCTGCGTGAAACCCTAGAAATAAAAAGTCTTCTAAATATTAGAGGGAGAGAGAAGCGGGGAGGAGAGGCAAAAGGAAACGGAGGGGAGGAAGAGGAAAAGAGCCCCGGGCGGGGCAGAACTGCTGAGGGGTCGTGGACACAGCACAAGCAGCGCTCTCGGGTTCTACGGAAGCACCGAGTCTCGAGCCCGCCCAGGCCTCTGATCTGCCGTCGGGGAAGCCCCCTTACTGAGGCGCCGCGAAATACGCCAGCCGGGAGCCCTGGGAGCCGGGCTGGTGCGGAAGCGGGAAGCGCAGTCCGGGCGGAGGGAAACCCGACCCGACGGAGAAGGGCGATCGAAGGGGCGACGCCAGGGCCGCGGGCTGGAGGAGGGACGTCAGGTCCGCGCCGCGGGGGGAGATGTGGGATCCCCGAGGCCCCTGCACAACCGGGTCAGAGATGCGTCCCGAAGTTGGAGGGAGGGGCGGGCTTGGGAGAGCGCGACGCAGCGGGCAATGAGTCCGACGGCAGAGGCTGCGCGCAGGAGGAGAGTGCGGTCGGTGTGCGTTCTGGGAGGCTAGGACCGCAGCGAGGTCGCCCCGCCTGTTCCGGCTGGATCAATCTTGGGCACAGGAGAGTTGTGGACACAGGATTTTTTTTTTCTAGATCGCTTCACCAAATTACCATATTCAGGACTTGTCCTGGGCATATTACATAGACCTCTTGCACCTCCATATTCTCATCTGTAAAATGGGATCTTAAAGGATGAATAAATGAACGCAGACTAAGTGCTTGGAATAGACCCTAACAAGCGCGAGCAAGGTGGCTGCAGCACGGACGACGACAAAAGAAAGAAAACGCGGTCGCGATGCAGTATTACTGCGGAAGCCCTGTTTAAGTAAACGGAGCCAGCTAAGTCCCTTCCCTCTCTTTTGCTGCAGCGGAGCCTTCAGCTATTCTGCCCCAGGCACAGGCCTGCCAATCCTGAGGCGAAAGTGGGAACCCCGAGGAAGGAGGGGTGGAGACCCCAGGGCAGCTCCTCCTTTCCGATCAGGAATACTGCTCCTCGGGAACGGAGACCTGAGGGCTGTAGCCATTTCGCCTCGCTGGAGTGAAGGAGGCAGCAGCTGGGGCAGAGTTTGTCAGTAGGAGCTATGCATAGTCCATAGTCTCTAAACAAGGTTAGAGATAGGCTGGTCCCACCACAGCCTGATCTGGCACCTTGGAAAGGGGCTTCTTTCCCATTTCCATCTCAAGTGATGACCACGTAGCGAGCCGTGAGCACCGGTGCCCAGTTTCCTGAACCAACAGACCAGGCCTCGTTGAGGGAAAACATTGAGTCTACCTGGTTTTGCTTTCTGAGCACGAAGACTGATTTAAAGCAACTACATAGCCATGGTTGACCACCTCAGCCTCCGGTCAGCCCTGGCCTTACTTGATTTAACTTCATCATCAGAGCAGTCCTGATAGTCTTTTTCCTCCAGTTTTACAAATGAGGGCACCAAGGTCACTTAATTAGGGAGGGGCAGTTGTTCTGCTCTGATTCTGACCATGCCAGAGCTGTGGCCAACTCAGCAAGAAGGCAAAAGAGCCCAGGTTTAAGAGAGGGCCAGATAGGGGAGCCCAGGCAGGGGTCCCCTCAGGACCTTCCATGACTCTTCCTCTGGGTTCCAGAAGCACCACCTGTGTGCCCATCCAGGGTTACCACCAAGTGAGGTGCAGCTTCCTCTGTTTGAGCAGGAAACAGGCTACCTTTGCATGGAAGTGCAGACCACCAGCAGGCAAGATACGCTCCCAGGAAGCTGCCCTCCCCTGGTGATCTCTGTTCTTTCCCACATGCCTAACATCCAGAGACACCAGTGCTTTCACTTTACAAAACAGAACTCATTAGTTCATTCAACAAATGTTTGTTTTTCTACTGCTCTGGGCCAGGCTCTGAACTGTGTACTGGGCCTGCAAGAATGAATCAAACTGACCCTACGATAGGCACAGAAAAAGGAAGCCACTGAACAGACCGAGGTCCCACAGCTGAGGCACCCTGGAGTCCTACCCGGAGTTCTGCCTGCCAGGGCTCTGCTAGTAGGCATGCTAGCTCACGTCGGAAAGGTCCTTATTCAAGGAGTAAGGTGCTTGAGGCCTTCCAACGGGTTCCCAGAGAACTCTCACAGGCAGAGGCCCAAGTAGCTTTCTACACAAACAACCCAAAACACTTGGCTTGAAACAAGATAAAGAAACTCCCACTGGGTGTTGAAGAGTGAATGTTGCAAGCTGGTGGGATCTGAGAAAGGAAAACCTGCCTCAGGTGCCCTTAAAATGCCTCCTCAATTAGGTTTTAGAATACATTTTTAGTGTTACATCTCTCAGCACAGGCTTAGGGAGGTGATTCGACTTAACCGCGGCCACGTGTTTAAGTGGCCCCGTGGGACTGCAAACTAGGACTATGTGAACCCCAAGCCTGCTGCTGTGCCCTCCCCAAGAGAGGTCTGTGCCTCTGCCGGACGGACGAGTGGCAGAGGCGACTGCACAATCCCGGGGAAACCACATCTCCCTCTGCTTCCTGAGCGAGCCAAAGAGAGAGGCCGCGGCGCCGACCCGGCGCACTCGGGGGAAGGGAGAGGGTGGGGCGCCTCAGGGCGAGGGCCACGGCTCCCGCCTGCAGGTACTCGCTGGCCGAGTACTCTGCGCGCCAGCGGTGCTCGGCGCCTGCAGGGGCCGAGGCGCGGAGTTCCCGTCAGGCCGCTCCTCTGGCCCTCCCCAAAAAGTCTCTCAAACTTTTGTGGTTAATTTTTCTTTACATTTTAAACATAAATAACAGCAGGGAACTTTTCGAAAAAGGCATGGTGGATAACTGCTTCTTTCCCTCGCTATGAAACCCGAAGGCTCTTACCTGCTGGAAACTTAGCAGCCCGCAAAGGCGCGTCCTCCTGGAGCGCATCGTTTCGGCGCGGGCGCTCACAGCTGCCTCTGCAGCCCGGCTGGGCTCCGGCCCTGTGTTTTATACCACTATAGGCAATTAATATTGCATCAGCCGTATTTTAAATTTTCAAAACCCACAATATAATGTAATGGCATAAGGGCATTTATTATTAAAGGACACCCGATGGAGAGGGAGGTGGAGGAATCGCTAGGACTGGTGAGCAAGGCGGGCGCGAGGGGCTGAGGCCCAGGAAGCGAGGGGCTGCCCACAAGTTCGCTTTTGCCATGGGGGGCGAAGGAGGGGTACCGTGAAACACGGAAACCTACTCTGCTCCAAGTCGGGCGGGCATCTAATAACGCGAAGCTCTTCCAGCGGGAAAATGTGCAGACGAGTCCGGGACTGGTAACATTAATTTTTAAATCATGAAGGCGTTTTTGCGGCTCACAAATAGAAAAGTTTCCTCTTCTCTTTAGAGGAAACGAAAAGAAAGAGGGGAACTGGCAGCAGTTGAGCACCTACTGTGTGCAGGACATTACACTGAGTGCTCTGAAGCAGCTCTCACGAGGTAACCCCGCCACAGAGAAGCCAAGCTATGCGATCTCGAAGGACAACTTCAAATGAATTTTTAGGAGATCCAGGAGTCCCCAAAAGACACTTGCCCCTCCCACCACTTTTCTCTTTATCTCTGTTCCCTCATCTCCTCCCTAACCCTTTCAATCTTTAAAAAAAAAAAATTTATTCCCCACTAAGTTCTAAACCTCACCTAAGATGTCTTAAGTAAACAACCTCTCCTGGTCCTGACAATAACCAAGTGACGTGGGTGCTAGGTCTCTATTCTGCAGATGATCTCATTGGAGAAGGCTTAGAGAAGTTAGGAAACTACCCTGTGGGTAGAGGCACTGGGACTCAAATACTCACTAGTCAAAATTTAAAGTTTGTGATCCTAGTCAAGCAGAACTAACAGTTGACAGATTGGCACTGGGTAATGAGGAGAAAAAGTGCCTTGAAACCTTGGGACCCAGAGAGGAGCAGCCATATTTCCCTGGGAGAGACTGGGAAAAAGCATAGACAGCCAGAAAAAGAGTGAGGAGATGAGATGGCTGGTGGGGGTGGCTGGAAGGAATGTGACAGCCTGGCCCTTTTGGTTCTCACTTTTAAATCATTCCCAAGACTAGTATCTTTTAGAGAAAGAAAACCACTGTGATTCGGGTTGAAAAATAAAGCATTTATTTTAGAACTTAATTCAGAAGGTACAGAGAGAAGAAAACTTAATATTTTATTTGTATCTATTTAGAGAATGAAACCAAAGTTCACACACAGCAACACACAAACTACAATGAGGCAACGAAAACAATAAAATAAAATATGATGCAGGCAAAGGGGCTGGTGTGTGAAAGGTCCAAGTTGGTAGTCCAGCTCCTCTTCCCGCCAAAACTGTAAGTGAACCTCTACCAAGAGACATCCACATGACAGACAAGGAAAGGAGTGGAGTTAAATAAACAATAGGAATGAAGGGTGCTAACAGCAGTAATAAAAGAACAACTGAGGTTAGATGTGTTGGAAGAACTTGCATATGATTCGGAGAAGTTACAGTCACTTTTGAAGCACTGAACTGGCAGTCTGGCAAGAACAGCGAGCTGAAGTTGCTCCTCCGTGGGTCGCATCCGGAATGCTAGCAGCTGTTACTCTCCGCCGGCAGATAATTAACACGCAAAAGCCACCAAGTCAGGAAGAACGGCCAGAGCTGGTATTGGCTACTGCTTGCAAATAGCCTAATGATCCCAACTTTTTCAGTAGCTAAACTGAACCTTTCTCTTCAGGACCCTTACTTACCTCGAACAACTCAGTGCCCCTAACTCTCCGCACACTTTCCCTGAACCTAACCAATACTATTTATGAAAATTGACGACAAACCAAAGGATAAGATGGATAGAATTTAGGTGAAGGGATTATAAGGCTATCCTTTGGAAACATATGTGTATTTTATATAGTCTAATAAATCTCCAGTACATGTTTGTGTTGCCCTTAGATATCCTAGACTTTATATTGTTATTATCATTAATCGCATCCTTTCCATTCCTTCACCCCTTGTCTAATCGCCCTCGCAAAGCGGCGCTCATACCCCAGAGTGGGGCGGTGAGGTCTAGTCCCCCGGCTTCGCCCTGAGGCTCGTGCCCTGAAGCGTGCGAGGCTTCAGCACCACGGACAGCACAAAGTTCCTCCAGGCCTACCCTTCTGAATTTTTTTCCCCCCGAGCGCCAAAACGTTTTTGGTGAGAATAGAAAGGAATAAAAGAGAAGAAGCAGACTCGGGAAGCAACTAGGCGGGATACAAGGGAAAGTCTGTGGCTTCAGTAGCGAGAGCCTGACCTGCTGGGAAACACCTTGGATTTCCCTATAACCGCCCCTCCCATCGGAAGGGGGCGATGCGCGATAGACTCTCCAGGCTCCCGGCGCTGCGCCCCGCCGCAGTCAGTGGACAGCTGAGTACTTCATTCGTTTCTGTTTCTGTCTCTGGTTACAGAACCAGACCCTCACCACGTTCTTTTTAAGGTCCAGTTTCTCCGCAATGGCCGCAATCTTCTCGGATGAAGGACGTGGCTGAATGGCGAAATAGGCCTCGAGTGAGCGCTTCTCCGGCGCGGCTATGGACGTGCGTTTGCGCTTCCGCTCGCTGCCGTTGAAGAGCTCCGGCTTGCTGTTCTTCTCTCGGTATGCAGCCTCTGCCTCCTCTAGCCAGGCCTGCAGCACCGGCTTGAGAGCTATCATGTTGTTGTGCGAAAGGGTGAGAGACTCGAACCTGCAGATGGTGCTCTGGCTGAGGGAGCCCACGCCGGGGATCTTGAGATTGGCTAGAGCCGCGCCCACATCCGCCTGGGTCACTCCCAACTTGATGCGCCTTTGCTTGAAGCGCTCAGCAAAGGCCTCTAGCTCGCGAGGGTCTGACTCCACGTCGCTGAGGCACGCGGGCATGGCGCTGTGCGGCGCCACGGCGTGCGGGTGACTCATGCCCATGGCCTGGTGCAGGTGGCCCATGGCGCCTAGGTGGTGCGGGTGGATCTGCGCGGGCATCACCGTGTGCTCCGGGGCTCCCAGGCCGCTCACGCTCAGAGTCGGCGAGATGTGCTCCAGCAGGTCGCCTTCGAGGCCCTGGTGAACTGCGTGGTGCGGGTGCGAGGTGAGGGCGGCCGGGTGGGAGATGGGCACGGTGGAAGAAGTGGACGTGCAGGGCACGCTGCTCATGGTATGATAGGTGGCGTCGGGCTTGAACGGATGATTCTTGCCGTGGGAGACGATATCCACCGCCGCCAGAGCTTCGGCGCGTGCCAGCAGGCTCTCATCAAAGCTTCCAAATATATTACCCTGCAGCTGCAAGCGAGAAGGCGCACAGCACGGTCAGTGGGGAATACTGTCAACTCAGGATTAAAACACATTTTCAAGCAACCGAGATGCCTCTCCTCAAAGCCCAGGTCATAAAAATTAATACGGAGGCAGCGGCTCTGCTGGAACAGACGTGTGGATCAGAGACATGAATGAGAGAGAGCGCCGGGAGAGAGCGCGGGGGAGACAAGGAGAGGGGTTCAAACAGCGGCGATTGTTCCGGGCGACATGAAAAAAACATGAAGCTAGTGCCTGTCAAAAATGTGCCTTAGAGCGCTAATTATGCTCCACTACGTACCTGCGGGGCTGGGAGACAGACTCGCCGCATGGCCTCGGAGCCAGAGTGCAGGGTGGAGAATTTGGGTTCTTGCAGCACTGGGTGCATGCCGAAAGGCTGCTTGGCGTTCATGGCCATCATCTTCGCGCGTCTGGCAGGGAGGCAGCGGGGGACATGGAATCAGGCTTGCCTTGCTCGCTCGTCGCGCTCCAAGTGAGCGCCGCTCAGCGCCCGCGCTCCCCTCGCCCTCTCGCTTGCTGCCTCCCCTCTCCCCCACCTGCTTCTTCACTCATCTTACAAGCAGCTTGCCAGAAAGGGCCCGGGCGCGCGCAGGCGTGCACACGCGCCCAGGACTCACAGGGGCGGCCCGGGAGGCGAGGCGAGACAGCAGCTCGCGGCGCCTCTCCACGCCCGCCGCGGCCGCCCCCTCCACGGCATTTATACCCGGACCCGGCTGGGCCTCCCCGGGCCTGCCCCGCCCCGCCTGGCACCAGCCTGCCCAACCTTACGGATTCTTTCTTCTTCGTCCTGGACCTTTTCTCCCCACAGTCCCAAACCTCTCTGTCCTGTCCCAACTCGCACAGACTCGGACTGGGAGAGCAGGAAGTTGACCCCACTCTGACCCACCCACCCCCCACAGCGTCGGCCCGGCTGCCGCCGAACTGCCCACTTCCAGGCACTCCTGGCCCCAAGCCCGAGCCGTCCAGCAGAGTCCAGCGGCTCAGCAAAAAGGCTCCGCTGAGAACCCTGGCGGGGCCAGTGTGAACTGCTGCTAGAATAAGCCGCTGGTGACCCACCTGCTCCACCCCTCCCCCAAAGTTCCCCAGGTGTAGGAGGGACCCTGACCAGTCCTTTCCTGGTCCAAGAGGCCTGTGGGTGGCCTCCTCCCCATGTTTGTCTTTCTAGCTTTCTTTTGAAAATGGCTTCTGGACCCATTCTCCCTTTCCACCATCCTCCGGTCTTTGGAAGTTTGCTGGATATTTTTTTAGAAGAATGAAAATTCAGAAGAACCTCTGTAATTGGCCAGGAGCTTCTGCTGTGCCCGCAGCGCTTACAGGCCCTCTTTCCCAATACCAGCTACCCTTTCTTGAGCCACTAACTCATGCTAGCGAGTTAGAGTTAGCTTTTGAGTGCTCACACCACCCTATGGAGTAGACACTGTGGTGGCACTGTGCAGGCAAGGAAGGCAAGTGTCCTAGGGTTATGGGATTAGCCCAAGATAGCTTGCTTCAGAGCAAAACCATTTAACCACTTACCTAGTTATCCAACCCACAAGTATTTACTGACAGCCCACTGTGTGCCAGGTTCCACGGCTGACCTCCGGCTCTTACCGAGTCTTCCTTAAGTTTCACGACTTAAGTTTCAGAGTTAGTTCTGCTTCACATCCCCACCCCCACCCCACACCCCACCTTCTCATCCCCTCTTCCCACTTTTCTTTCATTTTCCCCAAGCTAGTAAACATTGTGAATAATGGATGAGGAATCCTGGGGCTGCAGCACCAGGGGCACAGCACTCTCCATACTTCAAGTTTGGCGAAAAACCCCATTCTGCTCATTGTGTCTCCTGCAGCCAGCTCAAGCTGCCACCCCTTGGCCAGGAGAAGTCTTCAGATTTTGGGACATCATCCTGCCTGCTAGCTCTCTTGTGCCCAGGCTAAGCACCTGGACTACCAGAATCTTAACACAGAGCATGGTGGAGGGAACCACTCCCTGACCTAAGGGGAAATCCTGCCTAGGCGGGCTCCCCTCTTTGCTTGCCCTCCCATCCCTTCCCTTTCCATTCTTGCCAGCTTGTACACTGGTTTCTGCTCTGAGAGAGGTGAAAAGGACTCAGCCAGCTGAAGGAGGCCATGAGAATTGCCTTTGGCGAAACATCTCCAGGACTAGGCTTCCTCTATTTTAAGGCGGGAATTTCACTCCTGTCTGTTTTCTTGGGTTCTTGTAGAACATTAAAGAAAGCCCGGACACTGAAATTAGTGTTCAGTAAACATCATCACAGTGATGCACCCCTTAGAAATTCACCTCTGTCTCTCACTGGCTGTGACCAGAGCATCCATGTCACCACCTGTACACTGCAGGAAGTGTCCCCAACCATACAATGGCCATAGTTTATTCCCAGTTAATGTTGCAGGAACACACTGAGATAAGCCCTTGGCACAGTGCCCAGCACAGTAAAATCATGAAATAAAGGCCAGTTCATCTCTCTTCTTTCCCAACTTAAAGAGAAAGCATTTGGAAGTGGGAGTGGCCTGGAGCATCTCCTTGGAAGACAGTTCCTCTGCATTCTTCCTTCCATTCTTTAGCGTGTGTGCTGCCCCAGAATACCAAAGATGACCACAGACTTGAGTCCCGCCTAGTCTGGCCTTCAAGGTGTCATGGGTCTAAAATGGACAGAAGAAGAAAATAAATAAAACTGCCAATAGGAAACTGACTGGCAGTGTAGTAAAGGGGTTACAGATCCATGTGGAGCTCAGGGGGTTGGATTTGGGGCTCTGCATTCTGACCTGCCTAGGCCTCAGTTGCTAGGTGCTTCAGCTCTGACAAAAGACTGGGTGGCAAATCTCAAGTGTCTGCCCCAGACCCCCCTCCCCAACTCCTGGGAAGCCAGATGCAGCATTATTTCATAACTCAGTTTTGGACCACTTGGTCTTGCTTCCTGCACAGTACTGAAGCCCACAGAGGAAGTGGAACAAGGGGACACTGGCTCTACACCTGGCATGCCTATGGCACCTTAAAACCCAGTAACTCCATAGTGGCCTGGTTGTCTGTGAAGCTGCACCCTCAGAAACTGGGAGGGAAAAACCCATCCATGCCCCCCCACACTGCCTAAGGGGCCTGGGAGGTGCTGACTAGGATAGGAGTTAGGCAGCAGTCAGCAGCAGAGGCAAACCCACTGAGCTCCTCCCTTCTACCTCCCAAGCTGGCCTTTAATCTCACAGCCTCACCTCTAGCATTCCCAAGAATTAGGATCACAAATCAGAAAACATAGCCCATTTTCCCCCAAGAAAGCTAGCCAGCAGTAAGCTGATGCCCATTATTAAGGGCCAGCCTCCTTGAGGAGGACTTGGAGATAACAGACTGGAGAATGCAGGGAGACACACGCCATACAGAGTGCAAGTGGAAGGAGAACCTTAAAAAAGTTGGTGGAGAGCATCTGCATTTTCCACAGTTTGTGATTTTCATTCAATTTTGGGCTGGGAAAATAAATTAGTAACCCCATTTGGGGACATAAAAAAAGAGTTTGGGGCTGTGGTAAACTAAGAAGCAGGTAAGCACGTGTACACCCCCATGGTGTTCAATTACAATTGAAGCCTCTCTCTCTCTCTCTCTCTGTCCCTCTGTCTCTGTCTCTCTCTGTTCCTCTCCCTCCATCTCTCTCTTTCTGTGTCTCTCTCTGTCTCTCTGTCT
>NDGN011167296.1:0-10419 GCA_002564285.1 Tympanoctomys barrerae | reverse complement strand
TTAATGTCTTGCCTCATGTGGAAAGTTATGCTCAGGGTTTCAGGCACAAGGAGAGGCATGTGTCTTCAACTTCCTAGTAGGTAAGCTGCTGAATGTGAGGAGCAAGTGAGCTCTTGTGACCCATAAATAGAATCCCTGCTTGGGTATTATGTTTCTAGGCACTACTGGTGTTAAAGAGCTGGGTATATAAACACCCCCTGTGTCCTCCATCTGTCTTCATGGTGGCTCCTTGGCAGTATCCTACTGCAATGCTAATCACCCACCAAGCGCTCGCTCTCAGGCGCTGATACTTTCTTACCATTTGTGTGCTGCAGTGAACCTCCACTGACTCACAGACCTGCCCCTGCAGAAGGGGTGGGGGCCAGGCTTCCTCCTGCTCTATTCTCATGGATCTGTTTGTAAACAGCATCAATAGTTGCTGCAAACACAAATCATATGCTTACATCTTTCCTTTTCCCCTCATCTTCATTTTCCATATTTTAAGTGTGTGATATCCTGATACACAATGTTCAGAGTGGTTTTCAATGTGATAGGGAAGGGGCAACCAAGTAAACCATTTCATTTTCCTGCTTTTCTCTCTCTTCCATCCCCTTCTTTTTGCTCTGGCCTTAATATGTCACATCTGTGCTTGATCTGGAACAAGCAGCAAACACATCATAGTAAAGCCTCTGGGAAGCCTCTGCTTTGACAGATTTTTGGCTGCCAACACCTGGCTTTTGTCAGAGCCCCCAGGTTCTCCACTGAGCCTGTGTTTTTCCCAAGTGTGTCACCTGTTGATGGCTTTCATACCCTTGTATTTTGAAGTCTTGCTTTCTGTTCAGTATAATGAAGCCCCTTGCCTAAGCCATTCATGACTGGGGAGAGTGCATGGCATGGGGTGGGGACTTACAGGAAAGGCCAGAGCTCCTGGGGGGTAAAAATATGAGTGTTATAAACCAAGAAACAAGGATACCTGCTGAGCACTGAGAATGGAGGTAGGCTATGAAGAGGTGCGATTACCACTTAATTAAAACAGATCTTTTAATAGAGAACTAATAATTGCCAGACGCCTGGTTTAACAGCATAATAATAAAGTTATCACTTTAGATAGTCTGACTTAGGAGACTCAGATTCAGTATTAGTAGGGTATGAATTAATGACACTTTACTATTTGACAAGACAGGTCTAAGAATCTTTCCTTGAATGTGTGGGCTTTGATTTGACTTGTCAGAACATCTGGTTTGAAAACAAAGAAAGGTGACTTTATTCCCAGAAGGAACTCCCACTGCTGTTTCACTATCCACCCTGCTGGCCCTAGGGGATGAGTCTTTATTGGGAAGAATGGTCTGTGCTTTTAGTTTGTCAACAGCCTCAACTAAGGCAAGGAACCTCTGAAGTGCATTTCTTTAAAACTGGCAGGCTTAGTTGGCTTTTGCACCTGGGGTTAGAAGGCTACAACCTGAACCAGTGTCCCCTTTCCATCTTGTCTAATTCCCATTGCAACAGAGCAAGGCCTTGTGTTATCAGTTTAGTGATGTGAGGAGGGAACTTCTTTTCATAAGAGCACCCCTGAGGAAATGGGGCTGACCACTGTGGCACCTCTGCTCTTACAAACTTACCACATGTACGGCAACAGTGAGTTTGGTGTGGTTACGCCATCTCTTCAGGAGCAAACTAGTGCTCTTTGTGTTTGGCCTTAGAACTGTATGATGTACAGCAGCCACACATGGTGTCATCACCAAAACAGGGTGATTTGAGGAATTGGAAAGAGTTGAATACCCGGAGGGTCCTTTGATATATTATACTTTCTCCCTAGAGCTCTCCCTGTGTTTAGGAACTAGGCCTATAGAGAAGCCTGTGAAATATAACTTAATGATTCCTAAGAGTTGTATTCACACAGATAACTTTTTAAGTATTTTGTGAGGCCAAATCCCTGTAGGACTTCAGTAGAGGCACCAGGCTTTGGAAATATGGGTGGTATATTGGATAATACAGCTCAGCCAGAGATTGGGCTTGGACTTGGCAGAGACTATGGGCTACGTACAGATCCTATACAAGCCATCCCGTGGCCAGGAGGGCAGAAGGTGTTCTTAAGAGAATATTATGGGTTACTTCACTTCTAAGAATATATAAGATCCTGACCCTTTTTCCTCAGCCCAGGATGTGTATGTAAGCAACAGCCTGAACTGTTTTCTCAAGTGCAAACCAAACTTAAGAGGACAAATGACGGGGATGAAGCTCCTGTCTGCTCATTTGTTCATACTTCACAAGAAGCCTCAAAAGCCCCTGCAGGTGTCCAACCTCATGACTGTTCGTGTTTCCTTTCCCCCTCCAGTCATGCCAAGCTGACCTCGTGAAGGACAACGGTCACAAGTACTTCCTCTCCGTCTTAGCAGACCCATACATGCCAGTAAGGACCAAACGTCGTTTTTCTCTGGGTGGGCCCAAGCTCAGTGTCCTCTCTCTCTGCTTACACATGACGTTTTGCAGTTCCACTGACAAGAGGCAAGGTGGCTCTTGATTAGTTGCTCACTGGACAGCGTCTCCACAGAGGACAGCCAGGCTGGGAACTCAGACATGAGGTGGAGGAGGGGGCCTGCTCCCTTGTCCACGTGATATTCTGCTGTATACCATGCCCCTATGTAACTGGCATTAGTTCATCTGTGTGCTCAGGTTGGGTCAGCTTGCTTTGCACCCATCAGCTTTCACTGCACACCTTTGCCTTGCAGTGACAGCTCTCCCTCACTGAACTAAATGGACAAATAAGCACACACACACCCCTGATACAGTACCTTCAGTGTCTCCAAAGGCCCTAGAACTTGATAAATCCAAAATGCCTAAGTGCAGGAAAAAGGGGGGAAGGATGAAGGAAAGAATAGATCATTTAGGGGCCGGGGAGATGGCTCAGTGGAATAAGTGCTTCCCTAGGAAGTGCAAGGGTCTGAGTTCCTGGTTCCGCAAAAAAAAAAAAAAAAAAAAAAAAGGAATAGATCATTTGAAATTTCAAGTTTTAAATACTTTTGTTAAATTGAAAATTAGATGAAATAAATAATAGCTTATATACTGCCTTCTTATCGTGCTTTCTTGTTAATTTCTTTATTCTTTAATTCTACCTCCCAGCATATTGAAGATAAAATAGATGTAAATAATTTATTACTATAACTGAATATTGCCATAATGTTTAACTATAGCAGCACATTTACAAAGGTTTAGGTGACTTTGGTTACAGAAAAAACTTTTGTATGTAATTTTACCCTCTAGTTGATATTCTAAACTAAATGATAAGAATAATGGTGGGCCAAAGATACAGCTCAGTGGCACAGTGCCTGCCTGGCAACACAAGGTCCTGAGTTATATTCCCATATAATTAATAAATAGATAAATAGAAAAAAACACCAACAACAGGATAAACAGTACTGGTATATGGAAGGTAAATAATACTTATGTAGCTTCACTTAAGTTATATTCTTAAACACTATCATAGACAATTTAATATACTTTATATGAGTTTTGGAAATAACTACTTCCCTGTTCTCCAGGGTAAGAATACTATACAAATCAAACAAGAGATAATGAGCACTAAGCTGCAATTTACAACAAAACAGTGAGCTCAGCTCACGTGAAGAAGACCCACTTTAGCTACTCCAAGTGAAGGATATAGCTAAATTTGAAAGAAAGAGAATTCTCAAGTGCCAAAAACTAAGAACCCCATGGAGAGTTCTGGTAGGCAGCAGAGGCACCACCGTGGCAGCTTCAAGTCGGCGCTCTCCATGAAGACCCTCAGTCTTCAAGGGATGCAAGGCCCTGCTCACTCCATGATCCTGCAAGTCACACTCTGACCCTCATAAAAGAGGACAAGCAGGGTGACTGTTTGTTTCTCTATGCTTGGTGAAAAAGAAAAGGGCCATGAGGATAAACTGAAAGTTGAGACCTATTCCACTCATAATGCAAACTTTGAGTTCCTCTACCCACATGTTAGAGCCATAGCAGGAAATCATTGTGAAAAACTATAAGCAGATCCTCAAAATCTCTTGGGGTCACACAGGACCCAGACTCAAAGCCTTCCTAGAGGACGCCTGCAGACCCAGGCAGGAGGAACAGGCGAAGGATAGGAGTACACAGGGTCACAGAGGAGGCCTGGCACCCAGAGCAGCTCACAGGGCCCGAGGCAAAGGGAGATCAGCATGAATGAGCATGTTTAGAACAACTGAGTAAGACAATTTGACTATGTCAATCACTAAGCCCTGTGTTCTGCAGAAATAGTCTTCTGTCTGCATTAGATAACAAAGTATTTTTTGTGTATTATTTATCCTCAAAAATAATAGATTCAGGCGCTGGCGAGATAGTTCAGTGGACTAAGCACCTGGTTATGCTTAGTCAAGCACAGGGACTGGGGTTCTATCCCCAGCTCCACATGCTGCACTAGCCACACCCCTGGTGTGCTGAGCCAGCCACTGAGACCAGGGTGGTGGCGCCTGTAATCCCAGTGCTGGGGAGGCTGAAAACAGGATCACTACGAGCCTGAGCTGCATAGTGAGACCCTGTACCAAATACATTTTAAAAAATAGATCCAAAAAAACAGCTGAAAAAAATAGAGTCTGTCATGGAAGAAGAGAGAGTTGTCATTTGAAAACTCAACAGATGAACTAAAAGCAGAAAAGATGGCAATAAAAAGTCAGAAAAAAAAAAAAAACCAGGAAAAAAAATAGAGAAGGTGCCTCCTGGGTATGCAAGGGTGAGGAACATAGTGAAAAAGTTCACTGTCACTGACATTCAGAAAGGCAGAGGCAGGTTTTGAACAGATTGTGGCTGAGAACTCTCCACATTGGAAGATAAGAATGAGTATTTGGATTTTAAAAGTACAGTGAATCCTTGAGATGTTAAATAAAAACAAATCCATATGGACAGAACACAATGAAAGTAGTGAATATCACAGGCTCATTCCATGAAAGCAACCAGAGCACACAGGAAGATTACCTGCAAGGGGTGAACAGCACCACACAAGTAGTACAGTCTCACTGCAGCACCAACTCTGGCAACAGTAGGGCAACCTTTGTAGTACTGAAGAGGTAACTGCCCACTGCACTTCCCTGCCTTGCTATGCTGCCCTGGGGAGGGTAAGAAAGGTAAAGCATCACTAAGAAGTCAGAAGTAGGCTGGTTTCCAAATGGATATGGCACAGAGAAGAAGGAAGAAAAATTGATCAATCCAGAAAAAAAAGTTATGTTACTTTCATTCATTTTGCTATCACTGTGCTTGAGCAGGGGACAGTAGGCTTACATAGAAAGCATAGAGGATGAACAAGCTGGTCAGCCATTTATATGAACGAACTCCATTGATGACCTTCTACTGGAGGGCACAAGCTGGCTTTGGCCTGTGCTGCCGCATTAGCCATCAAGAGAGCAGTCTGTCCTTTAACAATGCTGTTCTTTTTTGTGGTCAAATTAGACAGCAAGGAGGCTGGCTCTCATTACTTCAGTTAGATATATACCTTGTCCTAAAGGTTCTGAAAGATGACATCACTCCACTGAGGGAACCATTCATCCCTGCTATAGGAATACACATTCATAGCTGATTCTTGTTTTGCAGGCTGAACACAGAACCATGACAGCTTTTATTCTCGCTGTGATTGTCAACAGCTATACCACTGGGCAGGTGAGTGCCACAACAGTTGCAGCACCCAGAGCCACCTACCCACCTAGTATTGCAGGGGAACAGCAGTACAACCCAAGCCACTTTGTTTAGAGAGAAGACTGTTGTTCTGGTGGTCTGATGGCCAGTCACCTGAGAAGGTGGAGCCACCAGAGCATACCAGCAGCGGGCAATAGCACAGGAGAGTCATCAGGGTAAAATAGAATTACTGAGGTTTAAAATAAGGAAATTGAGCAAGTCTTGCAATGTGACGGAGCAAGGCTTCCTGTAATTGTGACCCCAGCCAGTTTCCTTCTGCTGGGTCCTGGGTCCCAGGGCAGAGAACCACTTGTCTGTCATGCTGCCCCATCCAGGAAGCCTGCCTCCAAGGGAACCTGATCGCCATCTGCTTGGAGCAGCTCAGCGACCCGCACCCCCTGCTGCGCCAGTGGGTAGCCATCTGTCTGGGAAGGATCTGGCAGAACTTCGACTCAGCACGATGGTGCGGGGTAAGGGACAGCGCCCACGAAAAGCTCTACAGCCTCCTCTCCGACCCTATCCCTGAGGTGAGTCAGCCTCACAGATGTGGTTCCAAGCCGGGTCTGGGTATCGGGTCTATAGGTGCCCCTAGGATACTGTCTGTGAAAAGGTCCCAGGAACAGCACACAGAGCCCTACTCAGACTCAGCACAATTTTACATCTAGGAATTCAGGGTTGCACATGGTTCACAGGAGTAGGACATAGGAGCCCCATGCTTAACGACTTTTTGTACAGACTGAGAGCCAGTGTTCATAAACTAAGGAGTGCTACAGGCTTCTTATGGACCCTGGGCCACATCTTTGCTTTGTTGAGGGGGACCCAGGCCAGGCCACACCTCAACCTCTGTCTTTCTGGTGAAGGCTGCAGAGACAGGTTAGTGTCTGCCCCTGAAGGCCAGAATGCTAACTTCCAACCCTGTCCAGGAGCTAGGTGGGCTCCTCAGCCAGCCAGTATGGGGGCTGTCTGCCCCCAGGACCCTCACTCAGTAGGGCAGCTAAGAAGGGCTGAGGTCCCCTACCCCAGGTGAAGCTGAACTTGTAAATTGTAGTCCCTCCAATTTCCCTCTGAGTCAACTTCAGCTGCCAGCGACACTGCAGGCCATTTGCCCTCACTGCTGTCTTGGGACCAGGAAACAGTAAGGTCCTCTGAAAAGGAGAGGTCCTCATGCAAAGATTTCCCCAGGAAATAGATTTACTTCCTTTGCAGTTTGTTATCAAAAGGGTTTAGGGCATCAAGAAATACAGAAGTCAGGGATGGTGGTATATGTCTGTAGTCATGTGAGTTTGATTGAGATCAGCCTGGGCTATGAAGTGAGTTTAAGGACAGCCTAACTGCATGGCAAAACTCTCTCAAAAAAAACAAAACAAAACCAGTACATGACATTTCACTGATGAAATGAGTTGCAGAGGACAACCTACAGGAAGGTAGGACATAAACACGATGTCTCCTCAAGAACTAAGGCCAACAGAAAGGCAACCCATATGTCTCTTTACACAAAGTGGTCATAGAGCTGGTCTGAGCATCCTCACAGCCAAAGCAGGCAGAAACAGTGTCCCTGAGATAAATGAATGTTTGTCAGAGGAAATGCACTGTCCTCAGCCTAAGCCCAGCAGAACAGCCTGGTCTGACCCTGCAACATAGACTAGGCCCTGTCACATTTGCTGCACAGAATAGTACAGGCCAGCCTCCTCTTCTTCATCCTCACCTCAGTTACACATGGACTTAAAGCAAGAAAGCAGTTTCCCTAAACTGTGTCAACATGAGGCAAAGTGAAAACTGGAATTTGAAACGAAAAGAATAAATATGGCTCTGAGAAATGAGGTACCATTTGGGAAGTGCTTAAGAAATCTGCCAGGCTTAGAAGAGCTACCCAGGAATTGTCATGTCTACCTGTCTTAGGCAGTGGCAGATAAGACTGGGATAAGACTGGTATTTTCATTCAGACTGAGGCTTGTAGGTTGGATGCCACAGATAGGGAGTTAGAGAAGAAATGATTAGATATGCTTGCTTAGCAAGGAAATGGAGGTTTTCCTGTGTTTCGGCATACATTTCCTGTGTCATCCTCACAGCTTCCTCACCTTGTGGTTACACGGTAACAAGTAACCACATTGGACATAGACAACCTCCCAGGGTGAACCCAGGCTCTTTGGTCGTTAAATTTCTCTAGTACTCATTAGTATTAGTGATATAGCTGGGCCAACTGTGAGCATTGGAATATCGTTTATATCACAGTCCTGTGCTCTTGTGAGGGAAACAAGTGACCATGGAATCAGAAGTGTACCTTGGAGGGTTGAGGAGATAGTTCAGCAGCATAAGCACCTGCCTGGCAGATGCAAGCTTCTGAGTTCAATCCCCAGTACTGGGTTAAATAAAAGTGTACCTTGGAGTCAGAGGACCTGGGGACATGGGGGCCTTATAGAGTGCTAGCAAGGGCTTAAGGAATGGCTGAGGTTCAACTCCTCTGTGAGAAGCAGGGAGCCTCAGGGCACACAGCCAAGAGAGAGTCACCTTGCTCACGGGCAACATGAACCTTGGCTTCACAGAAAGAGGTGGACAGAGGGCCTCTGATGCACACAGGTTGGCTAGGGAGAGGTGGCCAAATTCTGAGTCTTCAAACAGGGCATAGGACCTTTTTCCCTGCTGCCATGCTCAGCCACAGTGTTAATCATGATGCTGGTGGTCTGAGCTCTCGCTTGTCCTCAAGCTAGTGAAATATACTTTTTCTCTCTTCTCCTGAGTACTTCAGGTCTGGCCCCTTATAGAGAGAACAGGTGTTTTTCCTAGGCAGTTCTGTATGGCATGATCCCCGTGGAGGCCTCTTTTCTTTTTCTTTTTCTTCTTTTTTTTTTTAATGTTATATATTTGGTACAGGGTCTCACTACACAGCTCAGACTTATAGTGAGCCTCTTATTTCAGCCTCCCCAGCACTGGAATTACAGGCATGCACCACCACACCCAGTTTCAATGGCCCACTCGACCTGCCCAGGGCAGGACCAGTGCCAGAGTGGCATGTGGTGGCCAGGATCAAACTCGGGTCTTTGTACTTAGAGGACAGGCACTTAGACTATCTCCCCAGTCTCCTAGAGGCCTTTTTAAGATATGATGGCCTGATTTCCTCTTCTTCCTGTACATTGCTCCTTCATCTGGCTCAGAGGCACCTGTGGAGTTCACATGACAACTGAAAGGAGCATGAGGTACACAGACTCAGGAGCAGCCACCCTGGACTATTGCTGGGCCCAGGCACTGTGCCACCTATTATGTGCAGAGTGGGAAGCTAAGTATCTTTTTAGAGCCTAAAGCCTGCTGTTCATGCCATGGCTATCAGGGTGACAGATGCTCATAGTGGGGGTGTGGGGGGATTAAGAGCCACCAGACTTCCCATCCTAAGTCACTGTGACTCTGAATCCATCTAAGTGTGTGTGCTCACTGGCTGTTCCATAGGGCAAAGTTTTAGTACCATTTGTTGAAATTTTGGGATTCTTGTATATTATTTCATTAAATCTTCCCACAGCCTCATGCAGGATATATAGAGATAAGGAAATAGAAGCTCCACAATGCCTCCATCCAGAATCACACAACTTTGGAGAGGAGAGCTGACCACAGTCCCCAGACATCATGGCCAGTCAGGTGTCATTTGCCTCACTCTTTCTCAGTCCCCAGGGACTTGGCCCACTCTAGGCCTCCACTCTGGCAGTCTGTGTCTCCAAGGCCCACGCCTTCACCACTTCTCTCTTCCTCCTATCCATGACTCAGCCTAGCCCTTCCCCAGAGCTCAGGTCTTTCAGCCACAAATCCCAGGGTACCTGGCTGGTCCATTGATTCCAGAAGAAAAACAGTTCCCACCTCAGCTCCCTGACTTTTGGCCCTTACATTGAAACCTTGATGAGGCATACTTTGGTTCCCTCTGGCTTTTTCCCCTATTTCTGCTCCATCAATACAAGTATAGCTCTGGGCTTAGAGTGCTGTTCAATAGTACTTGTGGAATTGAGTTGAGCTGTGCTTATCTGAACTGAATTGGATTAACTTGTAGACAGTCTCGTTAGAAATGCAGACAATAGACATTCCAGCCATGGGCATGTCTGTAACTCTCTGTCCTCTGTCTTACAGGTCCGCTGTGCAGCCGTCTTTGCACTGGGCACCTTTGTGGGCAACTCTGCTGAAAGAACAGACCACTCCACCACCATCGACCACAATGTAGCCATGATGCTGGCCCAGCTGATCAATGATGGGAGCCCCATGGTCCGGAAGGTATGTGGCCCTGGCTCTTGAGGCAACTACAGAACACAATGAAGGCTGAGCCAGCACCACCTATCTGGGACAACAAGGACTCAGTTTCCTTCTTTGTGCATCATGTAAATGCAGGTCATTAAGTACAGATTTTCTTGAGTGTGTTTCCTCATCAGACACTTATGTGCCTGCTTCATCTGAAGGTGCTTAGCAGGCTGAAGCTTAAATGACTGGCCCCTTCCTGCCCAGGGTACATGCAAATGTCTTTCCATTCAGAAACAGCAGTGATCCCACACATGACAGCAGGTTTAAATGCAGTGTGTCCCATGCCTTGTCTTTGCCAGTGACAACATAAAGCAGTTTTATAGACTTAAAAAACTCTTAGCCATTCAGCCATAAAAGAATCATGGGTTGTTGTCCATGGTTTCAGCCTCTCTAAAAAGCTGGTTCCATACAACCTCACTTCCCTGCTACTATCCCAGCTAGAAAAGTGGGTTGGGAGAAACACTCTGGTTTTCTGGTGGTCTCATGACAAACCTGGAG